>JAJJID010000495.1:0-27654 GCA_022204955.1 Macrophomina pseudophaseolina
CACCACCACTCCCAACCACCGTTCTCACGATCCCACCGCCGCCACCACTCCGCCAAAATACCACCGGAATCCTCCCCAGCCGGCTGCTCCACCTGCGCTCCTCATACACGCCCATCGGCCTTTGCCTCGCCCCTGTCCCTGGCACATCTATCAGCATCCCGCACCAATCTGTCGCACCACCCGAACTCCAGCATGCGGAGGGAAGACTCGCGTAGCACGTTGGGAAAGATATCGGCAACGACATGCGCGAGGCGGCCGGGCGGAGGCGGACAAGGGGGTGGGAGAGGGAGGAGATGTGGGTCTGTGGGGTGGTTTGCGTTAGTGGGTTCGTGGTGCGTTGGAAGTGAGGGATGTTTGTGGCATGGTTGTGTCTGATGGAGAATCGCTCTTCACTATGTGATCTGGATCATGTATTTTTTTCTTTTTTATTTTGGGCAACATCTAAGCTATATAAAATGCCGCGGGAAACTGGATGGGAGAGCAGAGTGTGGAGCTGAGCACAGACAAGAAAACTCACCAAGTATCTCGTGAAAGAACCCCGGACGGCTTGTTCGTGACAACATATGTTGTCGTCGTGCTCTCGAAAGACGGGCTGTGGGGCTGCTGTGCAAAGATGACGGAGCTGAGTACAGTGCTCTGCCAACCTAGCTATGTCTATGCTGGGAAGGTATGCTCTTGGAGAGGCCTTCCTTTTGCAGAGATACAAAGTGACTTTAGTGTTCCCCATGGCGGGTGATGTGTTACATCTGCGCTAGGTACCTCGACTGCCCCGAGGGATTGCTGGTAATGATTATAGTGGGGATCTTCAAGCCTCTGAAAGAGTTCAAGAAGGTTTCCACAGCGGTCATAAAGCGGCCTGTATTCTCTTTATTTGACGGTTTGATATGCTGTAAGCAGAACTCTCGCAATGAGGTGGCACCGCTCCTCGCGTATATCTCGGCCAGGCGTACCCGCTGCAAATAAACATGATGAGGTTTTCGGATGTTCAAGACTGTCAAATATCTGGGGTTGGTTGCCTTCCAGATACATAGATCGCCCGGAGAACTTGCGATGCTGCGACCAAGGGGTACGCCAGCAATGCGGTGGAGGTGTTCAATCTGGAGCGGAATGGCCGTGTTGTCCGCAATTCCAGCCCATGGAAGTAGGAAGAGTCGCCCACAATCATCCTGTGCAGTGCTGGAAAATGGCGGAGCTGTAATGATCCCGGCAGCTGACGCCAGATTCCGCGGCTCTGGACGGACAGAGAATTGACGTGTTTCAGCTGCTGGTCTTCTTTAAGGTCTGGATACACAACTTCAATGGTATATGCCATTGGATATAGTCGCAAGCTCTGATTGTGTCTTTGTGATACAAAAGTGAGTATGTAGGAGTCGAAGTATTCTTCGTCACCGAACACTAGCCCGAAGGGGACATAAATAAGTAAAAGTCGCTTCCCTATGTCGAGATGGCGTGTCTCAATACTTCGCTAAATCGTTGGAGTGTGTTTTCGAATAGCGCAATCAAGACACGCCGGACAAAATCCAGCGCAGAGAAACGATACGGCTTCCAATCCACGTTGTTTGGTCCGTTAAGCTGGTCGGGCCTCCTCCAGCAGCCGTGAAACCCGAAGCTCAAGTTTTTAATGTACTTCAGCCAGGGACCGAGACCTGGAAAGCGTTGATCCAAGTATCCGGAATCTAGTTCATGGCCATCGTTGACGTGTTGTGTCTTACCGCAGCGCCTGGTCTCTATGTAGCAACCTTCCAGTTTGGCCAAAATGCGTCCTCGGGCTCCTCATCCAGCTCACTTTCTGCGCCTGAGCCGATTCCAGCTGCCCGATCGCGGATGAGCTGACGATAAGTGTGACCAGATTCCATGAAACGAATGGGCTGCACAGATTCTGCGTTGGATGGCGAGCCAGCATCCCAGTGATGCGTCAACTGCTTCAACATGACTTCATTGTTCCTCTTGCGGAATGTCTTTTACTGATATAATCGATCCCCGTTTTCGGAGCTGATGATATAGGCATTAGCTCCCATGAATGCGAGGAGGGTAACGTTTACGCACGAATCCCGCTATCTCGGGGATCAACTCTACGGGCAGTGCTTCGAGAGAAGCATGGTTAGACCGAGGATCTTTCGCATCTAGTGCCTTTGCCAGCGACTGCATTCTCCTTTCCAGCTCGGATCGAGCCTGGCGGGCATCAGTTACGGACGCATTGTTAGAAGCAAGCCGGGGCAGTCCCCGGTGCTTTGATGTATGCGTCGGAAGAAAGCAGTTTGTAGCGTGCTCGGCCAGTGCGGTTGTTAGGTATGGCTTCGTTTGAAGACGTTCGAAACGCTGATGGATGCGGGGTTCAGCCTGGGTGATACATCGTCGCTCAACCGAATGACCTGATCTTCTCCCAGCCACTGCATAGCTTTATGGAGATCACCACATGTCTTAACTTCCTTTCAAAAATTAGAAGGTGGTATCAACAGTTAGATTCGAGTAACGAGAGGAAGAGATGCAAAAGTCAGACATGTGCCTAACTTATCGCAATATAGACGGCCACGTCTTCTTGACGAGACATTTCATCGACAGCCTGGCTGATTAGTCCTACCTGTATTAGCTGTATTACCAGTACTTCGTTTTGCCAAGTGATTCAGACATACTCCTCATATGATCAGGTTCTTACCGTATTAACAAGCCTCCAACAAAACCCACCCCGCCCCTGATCGCTATGCAAACACGACATCATTCCTCCGGTGATCGACATGCGCCACAGCACCATGTATGTACAATACATACGAGGGCCCCTCAAAACGCTACGTACCTCTCTCAGCTGGACGAGGGAACCTGCAATATGTTCGTAAAAAAAAGGACAAATTGCACAGACATGACGCCATGCGGAGAATCCTTCTAACAACCAGCCGCTGATTGGGTATCTATTTACGTTATGAGAATACGTCTAACCTGTTCTACTTCTCTCTCGGTTCACTCATCTCTTCGATCTCGATCTCTTCTTACTCGATGAAGTGCGACGAGGCTGGACTGGAGGGTAAACGCAACCGCCAAAGTGTAAGAACCATATTCCCCCAAAACCTAGCCAACCATGCGTGTCAAACGCTTGTGCAAAGGCGCCAACAGCAAATGGCGCCTACACCCGTACCAACGCCATCACTCCACATCCATATCCATCACATCCTCCATAGCATCGCCCACCGCCTCCCACGGCGCATCCTCCATATCCTCATCCACATACCCATACCCCACGTCCCCCCACGACCGCTGCGCATCCTGCTGCTGCTGCTGCTGCGTCGCCGGCACTCCACTCTCCGCATTCGCAGCCGCAGCCGCAGCCGCAGCCGCAGCAGCCGCCGCAGTCCTCTCTTCCGCAACCCCATACACCCTCTCCAACGCGCCCAACACCACCTCAACCAGCTCCTCCAACCGCAACTCCAGAATGTCCTCCCGCTGACACTCCCACGCGGCCACGACCTGCTCGTCCGCGTCCTTCCACCGATTCCTAAACCCCTTGGCGCGCCGCAGCGCCCGCGCGACTTCGCCCACGCCCAGCACCTCGCTGACGGGAGTGCCCGGCTGCTCCACGGCTTCGAGCACGCTTTCGTGGTAGCGGTGGTTCCATTGAGATTTACAGTTACTTGTGCTGCTGTTGTTCGTGCCGCCGCCGCCGCCGCCGCCGCCGCCGCCGCCGCCGATGGTGGATTTCGGGACGGGTACGCGGAAGTGGGCGAGGAGGAGGACGAGGACGCGCTCGAGGAGGGTGTAGTACTCGAAGAAGTCGAGCTTGAACATGGCGGTGGGCGTGGCGGCGGCGGAGGAGGTGGTGGGAGTGGAGGACGAGGTCAGGGCGACATGTTGCGTGTAGAGGAGGGTGTGGGATTTCCAGGAGAGGCGGTTGATGAGGCGTTTGAGCTTGTTGAGGTCGGATGAGGAGGGGGAAGAGGCGGTATGGGGAGTGCCATTGCTGGCTGATTGGATGCTTGTTGTTGCTGAGGGCGCGGGCGTGGCGTGGCGTGATGTTAGGAGAAGAGAGCTGCTACTGTTGCTGCTCTCGACGCGGTCGATCCGCGGAACCCAGCGATGTCGACCGATGATGTCGCCCTCGTCGATGGTGCTGATGATGGGTTCGGAGGGCTGGCGCTTCTGGGGCGAGGCGGCCCGGCGGCTGCCTATGATGTCGCCGCCGCCATGAATTGCTGCTGGCTGAGGCTGTTGAGGCAGCGTCGGTCGACTGGGTACTGATGCTGGCGCTGGGCGTCCCCAGCGGCTTCCGAGGACGTCGCTAGTGCTGGTGCTGACGATGCGTTCGCCGCCCGGCATGATCCGGTGCAGTGGCCGGGCAACTTGTCTGAATGTTTGGAGCTTCGTCCAGCCCAGCGCAAGCGGCGCGGCGTGGTTGCAGAGGCGGCTGCTATTGGCGCGGCGAAATATGTTCTTAGTCCAAAGTGGTCCAGACGTCCGGCAGGCGCACTGCCTTAGCCACGTTTGCCATGCTTCGCGGTAATAGCTTTTGGCAGGGGTGGTCGTAAAATCGAGAAAACGTGGACCGCGGTATGGTTGTTTGGGTGTTGCGGGGCATCAAGGCGGGCTGTGGCGTCCGAGGGCTTGAGCTGCAGCCGCGTTTGGGGTGGCCTGCCATGGCCTGAGACGTGCATCACCACCACCGTCACCAACCACACTGCGGATGGTCAAACGAACCATCAATTGGGATGCTAGTATATGTATCATGTACTACTCTAGAAGACTACGTCTGTAAGGGTATCCAGTCTTGTTGATCGACTAGTCCTGCAGGCTCTATTAGTACTTCTGGGTGCGGGTGGACAGCAATGAGCTGGGACACTGCAACTTGTAGGGCTGTGTACAATTGGCTAGGGAAAGGGCCGGATCCTGAGAGCTCTGAAAAAAGCGGACACTCGTCCTATCATAGCGTGGCCTCTCCACAGCTGTCGTGAATAAGACAGGGTCACTGCTCTGTATAGTGTGCCGAGTGATGTCATGTTTCAGGAAGAAGATACAGAGCTGTCGCGGGTCATACGATAACTCCCGCAGTAGCGGAGAAGAGACAAAACTCCAGGCGTCCGGTATGCACGTTAATTCCAGACGACATGATGACCCACCCCTCCACGAGTCCAAGCCATAACCTCGGAACCCCCAAGGCTCATTGGACATCTTTGTGCTTCGACACGTACACAGTGGGCAAGCTCGGAAGCCAATGGGAGTCGATGGTATCAAGCAATGCCTCTTCTATTTTCTGTACAGCGGCATGAGAATTCGCAGTGCCGGTCCAGCACCAGACCAACCACCTTCCAACCAAACGCGCTGCATCCGCCTTCGATATTGTCACATTCAACAAAGGAAACTTGGACTGTGTGCTACAATGGCCACCGTACTTTGCTACTGTTGATTGAAGCGATGAGTTTACTCGTCCTTCTTGGGGCCCGGCTTGCTCTGGACGAGCATGCCCTTGTAGCCGGTAATGGGCTCGGAACCTTGCGACTATTGGAAGGGTCAGCGTGCAGTGCTCACAAAAATTCAGATCCTGCGGAAATGGTACCTTGAGGTACTCCTCCGACGCCTCCTGGTACTCCTTGGTCATGGTCGCGGGCGGCGGGCCGGCGAAGACGCGAGTGAGGCCGAAGAGGGCACCGGCGGCGGCGACACCAAGCAGGGTGTAGAGGACGACCTTCTTGTTCTCATCGGGCGCGGGGAGAGCGCGGGGACCGTGGGGGCCAAAGGCGATCCAGTAGGCTATCGCACGATCGGGTCAGCGGATGGTGTTGGCCATGGACAGAGGCAGAGTGGGCGAGTTCCCGAGCGCGTCGACATCACCTGGCCGACCATCACCCGTCGGCCACAGCTCTTCTCGCTCATCCTGGAGCTCTCGCGGGCGTACGTACCGGCCTTCTTCTCCTGCAGGGTCAGCTCCTTCCAGTCAACCTTCATGCGGTCCCTCAGAGCCATCCACAGCTCGGCCTGCTCTTGGGGCGGCATCTGCTCCCATCGCTTCTCAATGTCGGCCAGGGTGGGGTTCGAGATAGCATGGGCCTGGCGGGACTGCTGCTGGGCGCAGACAGCTTGGGCGAGCTTGGGCGCGCGGAGGGCAGGGCGGGCGACCGAGGGAGCCGAGCTGGCGGCGCGGAGGATGCTGGAGCGCAACATTGTGGGCGGGTGGAGTGGAGAGTTGCACAGAAACCGAAGGGGAGGGTGTGTCTGCAGCCGTGGGGCTCACGACGGCGGGCCAATTGACGGTGGGTGGTTGATTGCAGCTGGGCTGGTGTACGATGATGAGGGTTCGCGTGGATGGATCAGAAAATGGACGTCTCACGCCACGGCTAGTCCCGAGCGCGCTGCGAGCGAGGCACGACAACACCCCAAAATCCTGCAGAACCACCGCCAATGCCTCTGCCGCGCCGCCCGCTGCTCGCTGCTGCAGCCGGCGCAGGAGTCACCTCCGCCTCCAGCATGGTGTTTACGCGTCTGCGGCCGTGTGGTGCGGCTCCAGCGGTGCGCGGCAACAGACCAATCAGAGGCGCGGCAGAGAGCTGGCAAATGCGGTTTAGCTGCTGCAAGAGCCCGCCTGAGAGACGGCTGTGCCATCATCGCTCTGCTCAACTTCTCGCGCCATCCAGGTACCAATTGCAGGCAAACTCAAATGAACTCACAGACACGTCGCGGGCCTTGGGAATGGCGCGAGGTTTCCAGCTCCTAGAAAGACCAGCGACCCGGGGACTGGGGGGTCATCAATTGCAGCGTTACCAAAAGGTGGTCTCTGATTCGCCAGCTACCCGCACCCAGAATCTCCATTTCCCTCGACTCTCTCGCGCACGTACTGTGCTGTACACGTACATATAGCGTCGTAGCTATTCGCTGCCTCTGCCGCGAGCCAACGCCGGACTGCATAGCATTCCTCTCCGAAACTCCGTAATCGGCAACTATAGAAAAAATTCTTGCGCGGCTCGGAGGCTCGTAGGGTGCCACATGCGCTGGCAGAGAAAGTCCATACTACTCGCTGCTGCATCCCGGTCTCCGGAAAATCCACACGGCCGTATCGAGCTGACCGACCGCCATATTACCACGGAGAGTTCTTGTTCATGCGTTCCCGTCAGGCCTCGAGACAACTCGCCGACGGCCGGCGATCTCTGACCTTATCGCATCCATCGTCCGCGGGGCTTCTTTCAATCCGCGCGGGACTTGAAACAGACGTGGGAGAGAAGCGGACGGGACGAGCTGACGTTGGTGGCTGAGTGACAGGGAGGAATTGACCCTGAGCGTGGGATTGTAGAAAAGAAAGTACGGACTGCAGATGCGCGCGGCATGAAGCAAATAAAAAACAGTCCGAAGAGACAGAACATACCATTATTATCCTTCGCGCTCGCTATACTCGTCTTCCCTCCCAAACGCAGCCAAGCCAATGGAAACTCCTGGCGTGTTAGAAAGTGCTCCCAACAGAGCTGTTTCCCGCCCAACAGCGCCGTGGAAGGGCGTGCCTCCGCTCCGGAAGGCAATCCGAAGTGCCGCTGGTGTCGGCACCGCGCTTTCTCTGCACCGCCAACCCACCAAGACGTAGCCAGCGTTACAGCAGGGCTGACCGGATGCTCCGGCGCAATGGTTGGGGGGTTTGTGGCAAGGCGGCAGGCTTATGAATCCCAGGCTCGAGGCCGACAGCGGCACCGCTCGGGTCTGCACCGTGGTGGTTCAAGGGAGCAGTGATCTGATGTGCTAACTGCATCTCGTTACCTGCGCTCCTTCCTTGGTGTCGGAGTGCGGCTGAGCCCGCATATCTGAGACTCGATGTGGTGATGTTTCGACTCATCGAGCGCAGGCTGCGCAGGGCCTCATATTACCGGGCCGATGAGTGGGCTCTCATACTATGTCAGACCAGCGATACACGTTGGTTGAGCAGGCCATGACATTCGACGGTGGCCTGCCCCAGGCTAGAGGCTCGAAATTTCGGTGGGGCTGACGCGATACGGGTGGAATTTGATTGAATAAGCCGTTGCGAAATCGCAGATGAGCAGATACCTCCGTCAGAGGGCACATTTTTGTGCGCCGGCGCCATGGAGTTACACGGCGTATCAATACTTAGTGTACAGCTGCCGGGCGCTGTGCAAAGTTTACGGGGGTTGACGGGCAAAGTCGGAAGCGGACGGGCGCGCAGCACAGCTGCCCCAGCGCAGTTCCGAGGGCTGGAAGCTCCTGCGGCATATGCGGGGAGCAGGCGATCGTGACATCAAGTGTTGCAGTAGGAGCTATAGAATCTCAGAGACCACCAGGAAGGAGCCTTCGACGAGGGTGCATAAAATTATCAGCGCGAATTTCGTCATAAATCACCAGGTAATTTACAGCAGAACGCCCAGAACGCACAAGTGCAGACCCCCCACTTCGCTCAGTCCGCTCCCAACAGCTGCCCTTCAAATACTCTGCCTGCCCCGCCAACGCCGTCGAGTTCTTCTCTGCAGCAACTTTCCTCCCTCCCACCCACTTATCCTACTACACCAACACATCCCTTATCCCAAAGTAAGCTCCCACCCTTGCTCTTGCCCACGCTTGCCTCTAGTCCATCGCGACGCTACCCTTTCGCACTGCAGCTGCTGACGTCAGGCTCAACAGAACCTAGCAACCATGGTCAAGGTACGCGGTGCCGTCGCCGACACAACGCCAAAGTGCGCATTCTGACAGCGCTCTACAGGTCGGCATCAACGGTTTCGGTCGCATTGGCCGCATCGTCTTCCGCAACGCGTAAGTCTGCCGCTTTCCCGCCTACCCCGCCTACCCCGCCACAGGAGCTGACCCTGATCACCACAGCGTCGAGCACGGCGACGTTGACGTTGTCGCTGTTAACGACCCCTTCATTGAGCCCCAGTATGCTGTACGTACACCATAACCGCGGATCCGGAGCTGGGGCGGTGCCTGGTTGCTCGCTCGGGACGGCAGAGGCGGCTGGCTAACGGCAACACCAGGCCTACATGCTCAAGTACGACTCCACCCACGGCCAGTTCAAGGGTGAGGTCAAGGTCGACGGCCAGGACCTGACTGTCAACGGCAAGAAGGTCCGCTTCTACCAGGAGCGCGACCCGGCCAACATCCCCTGGGCCGAGACCGGTGCCTACTACATTGTCGAGTCCACTGGTGTCTTCACCACCACTGAGAAGGCCAAGGCTCACTTGAAGGGTGGTGCCAAGAAGGTCGTCATCTCCGCTCCCTCCGCTGATGCCCCCATGTTCGTCATGGGTGTCAACCAGGAGACCTACAAGTCTGACATTGAGGTCCTTTCCAACGCCTCTTGCACCACCAACTGCTTGGCTCCTCTCGCCAAGGTCATCAACGACAAGTACGGCATCGTTGAGGGCCTCATGACCACCGTCCACTCCTACACTGCTACCCAGAAGACCGTTGACGGTCCCTCCGCTAAGGACTGGCGCGGTGGCCGTACCGCTGCTACCAACATCATCCCCAGCAGCACTGGCGCCGCCAAGGCTGTCGGCAAGGTCATTCCTGCCCTCAACGGCAAGCTCACCGGCATGGCTTTCCGTGTCCCCACCTCCAACGTCTCCGTTGTTGACCTGACTGCCCGCCTCGAGAAGGGCGCTTCCTACGATGAGATCAAGCAGACCATCAGGGAGGCTGCTGAGGGTCCTCTCAAGGGCATTCTCGGCTACACCGAGGACGACATCGTCTCCTCTGACCTCAACGGTGACAACCGCTCCTCCATCTTCGATGCCAAGGCCGGTATCTCCCTCAACAACAACTTCGTCAAGCTCGTTTCGTGGTACGACAACGAGTGGGGTTACTCCCGCCGTGTCCTCGACCTCCTGGGTAAGTTAAATCTATTCTGCGCGTGACAGAGCAAATGGCTGACATTGTGACAGTCTACATTGCCAAGGTTGACGGCAACGCTTGAATCTCTAATAAAGGGATCGGCGATCGGAGTCGCTTGTAAAAAAAGCGAGCTCTGGATGGGAGTAAAATAAGCATAATAGCTTCGAAATGACCAATGATGAGGATAAGGGCAGAGATCATGTATAGACAGGAAAATTGATGACTTTTTTTTGGCACTTCGGTTTGATTTTGCTTGTGTTTTGAAGGCTAGTGTCTGGACGCTAGGGGCTCGCGCAACGAATGGCTGCCAACACCTGGTGGTGAGGGTAGCGGAATTGTCCAAGGATCTTTAGGCTCAACTTGGAGATTTCAACGGCCCCTGAAGGTTCACTGCGTGGAAGAAAGATAGGTCGTTGACACTAGGCACTGGAGCCGCGTGCTTGCTGTGGCACCGGGTTGGATGATTGCTCGTGCGCGCAACACCTAGGGAATTTCGATGTCATATGCACGGGACGCGGGGCGGAACAAGCCCGGCTGAGACGAAACATTCTGACCATGCAGCTGGGCATTTACGAACCCAATCCAAAAGCATGAACAACAAGAAACAAGCTGGGCGAGAGTGACTGCTACCTTGGTGGTGAAGTGACTTGGCCCAAATGAGACTAGTGGCCTTATCGATAGGAAGCTTAGTACTTCGGTTCCAGGCCAACGATGGTCGTCGCAACACCTTCTTGCCTACCCCGTCCACGCAACCCCCCAAACCTCACTGTTGAAGCCTGGACAACTCTGTGGGCTTCGCGGACGAGAGGTGAGACTCCCCTGCTACCTTCATGAATCCGATCATGTGCTGCACAACATGTGCGCACGCCCACCCTGGCTGCCGCTCGCCAGTCGCCAACGCTTGCAATACCCCGTCGCTGTTATTGGAATGCATCCTTCACCATCCTGCACTTACATATGATCTCTTGCCGGCTTCCTCTTTGACTCGCTAATCTTCCTGAATTAGCGCCTTTTTCTCCCTTATTTCTGCTTCCGCATTGTCACATCACCTCGTCTTTCTTTCCCCTAGCACCCTGTTCAAGTCACCTCTTTCTCTGGCACGCCCAGCCGTGCTGCTTCTCGACTATTGCGAGTGAGTGCCCCCCATCTTCAGTCATCCCTGAGGTCCATCCCTTCCATTCGCAGCCAGCGCACTTCACTCTTGTTCGGATTTCTCTCGGCCGATGTGCTGCGCTGTTCACTTGATGCTGATAATTCAAAGACGGAATCCTCTACCTGACCATGTATCGATGACCGCTCTCATCTTAGCGTGATCACCCCTGGCTCTTGCGCCGATCCCATCATGAACCTTGACGACGACATCTACGTCGGCAACGACAGTTCATCCCTGAGGCCGACCGAGCCACCGAATAGCGCCAACGAGACCGTGAATCCATCTCTCATCAGTTTCACTGCCCCGGTGCCCTTGAAAGATGGCAGGCAGTCATCATCTTCACCCCATGATCGAACCTTCGGGCCGTTCACCGAGTCTGTTGGTGAACCCATGATTGAGAGCGACTCAGCCTCTATATCAGAGGACAGCTCCGACGAGGCAACCGACATCACCACCCCCAAGTATCGCCAAAGAGCCATGGTCGTTATTGATGCTCCCAAACCCAAGTCTGAGAAGCTGCCATACAGCTCCTCACGTTCTGGCCTTGTCTACGATGTGCGGATGCGTTTTCACACCGAACCGCTCGACGCCATGTTGAGCGAGGATGATATCCATCCTGAAGACCCTCGTCGCATCATGGAGATCTTCAACGAGCTCGCAGAATCGGGCTTAGTAGAGACGCCGTCACACCATGTGCCTGATCCTGACTTCTCTCTCTGGAGAATCAACGCACGACCGGCAACCGAAGAGGAAATCTGCTTGGTCCACACCCGAGACCATTATGCTCGAGTCAGAGAATACCAGAGTAAGTCTGGGACTGCGGCGTTCCAAGTGATATTGCATGCTAAAGTCGATACAAGATTATTCCCAAGAGATTCTGAATGAGATGGCTTCGGACATGGATTCGGTCTACTTACACCCCGCAACCTTTTCCTGCGCAAGCCTTTCAGCTGGAGGTGCTATCGAAGCAGCTCGTGCTGTGGTTGCAGGGCACGTAAGAAACGCGGTCGCAGTGATCCGTCCACCGGGCCACCATGCCGAACACGATGCACCCGGAGGTTTCTGTTTCTTTAACAATGTCAGCGTCGCTGCCCGCGTCTGCCAACAGGATTTTCCAGACAAATGTCGAAAGATTCTCATTCTGGATTGGGATGTCCATCATGGAAACGGCGTGCAGAGGGCTTTCTACAACGATCCGAACGTTCTGTACATCTCCATCCATGTCCACATGAACGGCACATTCTACCCAAGCAACAACTACGGCGATCACACGCACTGCGGTGAAGGACCTGGCGAGGGAATGAATGTCAATGTTCCGTGGAGCTCCCAGGGAATGGGAGATGGCGACTACATCTTCGCCTTCCAGCAAATCGTTATGCCCATTGCCCAAGAATTCGACCCCGATCTCGTCATTGTAGCAGCCGGGTTCGATGCCGCCGCAGGTGACCGACTTGGCAAGTGCTTTGTCACTCCGCCTTGCTATGCACACATGACGCATATGCTCATGTCTTTAGCGAAAGGCAAGGTGGTTGTTTGTTTGGAAGGCGGTTATAACCTGCAATCAATTGCCAAGTCGGCTGTTGCAGTTACAAGGACATTGATGGGAGAGCCGCCGGATCGTTTGGAAGAACTTGAACCGTCACCTCTGGGACTGAGTACAGTTGAGCTGGTAAAAAGGTACCAATCTCGATATTGGAAGTGCATGTTTCCCAAGCACGATAGCACGGCGGTGGCAAACAAACTACATGCTCGGCGGATACATGACATCGTTCGTCAGGCCGATGCGAACGATCTCTGGAATCAGTACAGGATGACGGAACTCTTCATTCTCAGAGATAAGATCTCGAGATCATTTGAGAAACAAGTCCTTGCTACGTAAGTCTTACGGGTAGGACGTGGAAGGCCATGAACTAACCTTGAGAAGTCAGAACTTTAGCGAGGAACGCCCTCTTCTCGTCATCTTCCACGAGCCACCGGAGACTACTGCTCTTACCGATCCACGCAGCAAGAAGATCAGTCTCCACAACATATTCGTCGTATGTTTTCTCTGCAATCTCTTGGGTTGGATGCACTGACAGGCCTGATCAAGACTGATGTTACGAAGACCTACGTTGAATGGGCTGTAAAGCATGGGTTTGGAGTCATTGATGTCAACATTCCAGAGCATATTACCGATCCTAATGTCTGCCTTGCCCTTTATCTAGCACTCGTCTTGTATGCTTACATCTGAACAGGATCTTCCGGAGTACGCGGAGGCAGATTCAGACGATGCACGTGGTCTTTTGACCCGTGAACTGATAACATACTTATGGGAAAACTACATCTCGTAAGTGAACATCACGAGCTACACATTTATTCTTCGCTAATACAATCAGTCTCGGTGACAATACACATAAGTTTTTCATGGGAGTCGGCGCGGCCTACTCAGGCATCCTGGACCTTATGGGTGAAAATGGTAAGTATACCCGTTCATTTCTATGGGCCTTAGGCAATACTAACAAGTCGACTTCAGATGACTGCAAGAAAGAGACGGATCACATATTCGCATTCGTGGGAGAGAACAGTCTCCAGTCTATCAAGAAGCTCACGGACGACTACATCGGCCACTGGTACTATGATGTAAGCTCCGCCATCTCAAATCCTTGGGTATAACTGCACCAATTCTAACTGTATCATGAAGAGCTCACACGTCTTCGTCGCAAACAACCATGCTGCCTGGGACCCCGCCCGACAGCGCAAGCTCCGCAAAAAGTACGGTAACGTGCTTCGCTCCCAGCATAGCGAGCTCTCCGAAATGCTCGAAGAGCACCGGGAAACCGTCACAGAAGTTCTGCTGTCAAAAACCGAGGAATGGCGCGAGGAGCAAGCAGCAGCCGCGAAGCTGCGTGCGGCTGAAGAAGCTCAACATCCAGCCAAACGGCAATTGCTGAACAGTAACAACGCGCCTACCATCTCGCACATCAACAGCGTTCGCGGTTTCGATAGCTCGACTAGCAACAGTGGCCCCACGAGCGCCGGTAGCGGGAACGGTAGTGGACCGACTAGTGTTGGTGGCAGTAGTACCGATGGCAACGGTAGGGACAACGTCCGGCATACGAGTCTGCCCGCCCCAGCTATGGATCCGAGGAGCACGCCGACAATCAGAAGTCCCTCTGCACGCGGGCCGCCGTTGGGTACTTTTACTATCACACCGACGAGGAGGGCGGGGAGTGGCAGTGTTAGTCCTGGGAAAAGGAGGAGAGGCGAATAGGAAGTAGATGGACTTGAGGGATTTCATAGGTAGTCGAGTGGCTTGGATGGAGAGACAGGAGGATGAGAAAGATCGATGGACGCGTGCAGAAGGGAACGTAGGGAGGAAAGCAAGGCTGCATTACTATGGAGACAGGCGTTCGGTATGCCTGTAATTTTTTTTTTTCCGCTTTACCTCCATCTTCCTCTCTCGACCAGCCAGTTGCTCTGCAAGGGTTTTTTTTATTCTTGCAATTTTGACATCGTAGTGGATAAGTAGCACACGCACGCGGGAGATAGCTTATCATTTTTGCAGTCATTTGCTTTCTTTAGAGTCGAGTCGATCCCACAGACCACGCACAATGAGTACACAACCAGCACGCAAGAGAGAGCATAAAAAGCATTGAGAGAACGCCTTGCATAATTTTCTGTTGCCTTGTCGCACCCTGGCCTTTTCCCTCTCTCTCTATCCCTCTGCATTAGTCGAAGCGAGAAGGATCATGTGTGGTACGTAAAAAACACGGGTACATGCATGGGATCGCTCGGGACCCGGACCTGAGCCGAGGTCGGTTCGTCGTTTGACGGTGATGCTCTCTCTCTCTCAGACACACACACACACTCTCTCTGCTCCCTTTCCCCCATCCGCCGGGATAACCCGGACACACGCGCTCCCCCCGGCCGGGTTTTCGCGGGGGGGTAAACACGTCCCCGAGGGGAAGGGGGAGTAGAATAAGTGGGCCCCCCACCCCCTCGTCTGGCAACCTTGAGGCTTCGGAGAGGCATAGATGTGATTTTGTGCACCCCATTCTTTCCTTCCCTTTTTTCTTTCTTTCGGAGGCCGGGGGTCGGCAAGAAGGAAAAAGGGTGGTAAGTACGTAAGTGGTCCCGATAAGGTGGGCACGTGAGGTATTTGGGGGGACGTGGGAGGGTTAACCGAGGTAGGTTGTATGCGATTTGGGAAGGGGCGGCGATGGGATTGTTTTATTTGTTCGTAATGTGCGGAATCAAGACTGCTTATGTGTTGTTCTTCTTTCGACGTGTTTTATTTTCCCCTTTCTTTTCAAGTTTCTTTTTTACTCTTTTGGTGGGCGTAACGTTCAGACGTCGTCAAGTTGCCCCGAGTCCTGGAGGGGCGTCGTCGCTCTTTGCTCCCAACGTCTCTCTCTCTCTCTTTCCCTCCGAGCTTTCGCGGGGACATGGGAAGTGCCCAGCCGTCTCTTTCTGCTAATCGAGGGGAGAGCCTACAAGTGACGGCTGCAGCTATGATTTCTTTCGAGCCCTTCAAATGGACAGCCAGCCCAGCTAGACAGCAGTGGTGGTTGTGGATGTCGCGCCAGCAAAGACTAAATATATTTTTCCGCAGAGTCAAGTTGCTTCTTTCCACACCGAAGGCAGAGAGGAACATTTTCCCATTCCATCCCGCAATTCTGTATCCTTTTCTTCATCGAGAGAGACATTCCGGCACCTCCCCAAGCCCCTCTCCACAACCATCGTGCTCTAGTAGATCACGGCCCTGCCTACCCGCTCGCAATCCGCTTCAATAAATCGACGGCCGTGTGACCGCCTCACACCAGCCAACCCCTACATCCCCGCTCGCCCCACCCAAAAAAGAAGTGCTTTGATACAGAGGGAAAATACAGCTTCTTGTTCTGGAGGCATATTGCGGGCCTTAGAAAAGCAGCTAGCAGAGTGATATTAGAATCCAGCAACTAGGTTTACCGTGGACATCTAGAAGGGGAAATGGCGCATAACTGCTTGCCAAGTCCTCTTCGACACCAGAAGATGTATACCATGCGTACCCCGGGCCGAGGCTAAGTTTCCCTCTTTCTTCTCACCACATCCCCTTCCGCGCTCAATCAAATCTGTCTCCCTAAACTCTGCCTCCATGACTCAAACCCAGCGCCACTGAGATCCCTAGCCGGGCTACCATCCGGCACAGCGCCCGGCAACGTGCCCTCCGGCCACTGATAGTCCCAGCCCTTCCCGTACTCGAACCTCTGACCATCGTGATTGACCCACGCGCTGACATTGTTGACCCAGCGTGCCGCCTCCAAATACCCCACCACCTGCCTCAGCACGTCCGTCTGCATCTGATCCGGCTTGGCCTCAAACTCCTCGACTTGGATGAGGTTGTGCGGTTCGGAGTTAGCCTTCAGCAGGCTATCGTCGATTAGGAACGTGTTGTTTTGGTGGAAGCGCCTGCCGCTTTGGTGGCGGGGGTGCCACTTCTGCTCTGCAGCCACATGCCACACTTTCCATAGCTGCTTGTACACCTGGACCTTCTGGTTATACTGTTCGGGCGTGAGATCCAGCGTGTCACGGCCCCACTCAGCCACCAGTTGCGAGCGATGATGAGGTGAGAAGAGCTGCAAGCACATCTTGTCGACATTCTCTGGACGCGCAGAGGACCACACCATCACACGGTGGTTCACGAGAAGGTAGTTCAGGAAGGCTTGCACGTACGGCCGAACGATGATGCGGGACGAATTCTTCCGGCTGGGCCGATGGACCAGGGTGCCATTGAGATCGATGACGATGAGAAGAGTCTGAGGGGTTGGGAGGGGTTTTGTCGGTTTGGATGCATCTTTTATATATTCAGGGTGAGGATTCGGCTTTGACGGGTACTTTCCCTTGTTCGGAGAGGTAGACCTCTGTCGCCAATTGTTGGGCGAGGAAACCATTTGCTGCGAGTCTGGAAAATTTTCCTTCGCGGCGAGCCTCTTGGAGCGGCGGACCTGCTTGTTACCTACAGACTCTCCGCCTTCGCTTTCGCTGGTACGCTCCGGGCTGACCAGCCCGCTCTTCTTTCCAGCTTTGGTCGCGAAGCCACGATTTAAGAAACTATGATATTTGTCAACACGCCAGCTGTGACCTTGGTAACTGTGATGTACTGACGCTGCAGGGGAATTGGGGGTGAAGCTATTGGTATGACCGTGGATGTAGCGCGAACCACCTAGACCCTGCTGAGTTGTGTAGTAGCCTGTTTGGTAGAATGTGTTCGACTGCTGTTGATACTGGTTCCAGCTGGGGCTTTGTCCGTAGATTAGGGGAGGCGCCGAGTAGGCGGATTGAGCGTAGGCAGACATGGCATCGTGGGCGGCGGCTATATAAGCTTGACTGGTGCCTGCTTCTTGGTTGGAGAACGGCGCGCTTGACTTACTGCTAGTCCAGTCACCAGCCTCGTTTGCGTGTGCCGCGTTATCAGTTGCGATGATGCCGCCATTGAACTTGTTCCAGTCCCACGTGGCATTCTGAAGGTTGTATCCGTATGGATTGTGATCAGCCCCAGTCGGTACTGATGGTGCAGGAGAGTCGGAGACCTGAGAGAACGGAACAGCTGGCCGAGCCGCACTCGTACCAGCAGCTGACTGCCGTTCCTGCGGCGGAAGCACAGAAGCCCCAGGCGGCTGAGGCTGGTCCCAAGACCTAGGCTCGGTCGGCGCTCCAGGCGGAGGACGTTCACGAGCGGCCCTCGGCTGGGTATGCACACTAAGAGGAGGCTGGTTGAAGGTACTGTCACCTGTAGCTGGACGCCATGCCAGAGACGCCCTCCTACCGGGAGCTGGAAGCGCACCCACGGGTTGAGCCTCACCTCCGTCCATCTGGACAGTGTCAAGCGCCTCCAAGAGGGGCTGGCCCACAAAGCTACTCTGACTCGATTGATCATCCCCCTTGGCTTCGCGATGTCCATGTCCGGAGGTGAAGTACGCGATAGGGTCTTCGGAACCGGGGGCTGAGGCCGGTGGTGGTCGAGCTCCGGGCTGTCCTGCAAGCGCCTGTCTCTCCCGTCTCGTCTTCCTTTGCGCTCTTTTCTTCTGACTTTTGCTCTTTTTGCCCTGGGCTGGCTGGGGCTTCGCCGGGGCAGCTCCACTCGCAAACGGTGCTTGCGTTGGGGCGGGGCGGTGGGGGAGTGGGTTGCCGGCCGCGGGGGTGGCGGCGGGTTGCTGTTGAATCAGCTTCTTCGCATTGTTCTTCTTCTTCCCCATCTGCGCAACGAGGTTTTGGTCAGTGTCAAAGCTCGAGCTCGGCTGGTGCAGGCTGAGGCAGGGTGGTGGAGCTGTACCGTGGCAGAGGAAGGAAAGTCGAGGCTTCCATGGACGGCGACGGCAAGGCTGGCGGCACGAGGACGAGGCGGCGCAGAGGCGAACAGGCGCTGCGAGTTAAGCAGCAGTCGGTTCACGCTTCGCGAGGGCGGCAGCAGCATTTAGCCTGGCGAAGCAGGCAGTCACGCAGGCAGGCAGCAACTCGAGATACTATAGTACTTCCGTCCCGCTGCGGCTTCCGACATGCTGCCGGCGAAACGTCGGCCCCGTCTGCGGAGCGGAAAAGAGACAGAGCCTCGATGCCTCAGGCCACAGGGAGGCCTGACCAGTGAATTGCCAAATGATGTCAGCGCGATCGGCCGGCCCCCTCCAGCACGGAAAATCCGAGCACCTGGTGTTTTACATTGAGACGCACCACGGAAGATCTTCATTCGGCCAGCCATTCTTCCCACCAACGAGGGCGGCGCCGAATGTACTGCAACGGCGAGCGCATCTCTCGCGACCGGAGGCGACGCAATCGCCGCGAGGAGCTCGTTACCTTCGCGCCGATACGGGTGCTCAAACTCCGTTCCCTGGTAGAAGCATATTTACGCCTTTGCAGCTGCGGTGTCGTGCCAGGCCGCGCCCCGTTCGCTGATAAGTGCATTATTGCGAGAAGGAAAGCATGAAGGGAAGGAGCAAAAAAGCTTCTTTTCCCGCAGCGTCCGGCGCTCATTGGACGGCCAGGTTACGCGCCGGCGAGAAATGAGATTCTAAATCCAGCTATGCATCTCCCAATGCGTCCAGCTGAAGCCAGAGAATGCCTGCCAATGACATTGCCCATCCCTTCGTTGCTTGCGGCGCCCCCTTTTGCCGCGAAAGATTGAAGGAGCACCGAGTAGGTAGGAGTCACCGGCCCAGCGAAACAATAGCGGCTTGCGTTATTCAAACTATACTGCGCCTCCTCCGTTCCATTAGCTAGCGGCAGCACCTGTGCTAAGGCATGTTTCCAATCCGAATCATGTGCTCCGCCCGCCGCTAACCACGCCTGAACACAAGCCGTAGCAGCACTGTCACAGCATTCACACCTGCATTGCGTCGCTTGCGCGGAACATCATGTGGCTTCCGTTTGTCGATTTTCCATTCGACTACGAGAACTACCTCCCCATCCAATATCCCTTTGGTATAACCCTGTTCTTCTTTTGCCAACGCGAAAAAAATGGGGCCTTGAGTGCCAGCCGTGGTCTTCCAAAAAGGCTTGCATCCGTGTATGAACAAATCCCAAGACGCAAACAGATTCAAACACATGTGCAACCCTAATGCCCTTTTGGAGGCTGCCCAGCTTCTTGTCGCAACAGAACAAGTATTAAGAAGCCGGGTTGAAGAAGATGAAAGTGAGCAAAACAAGACGCCGGAAAGATTGCAAACAAGAGTGGTATGAGATCTCCTCTCCAGACATGGGCGGACGGATCGCGCATCATTTGCGCTGACCCAAATACTCTCCAAACGGACGACCCAGCGTGCCAAATCGCGAAGCGGAAAAGTAAGAACTCCCCCGACGTAATAACAGACCCATGCATGATGCGTGCATCATACGAGGCATCCAAAGTCGTGGATAGCATCCCAATATGAAAAAAAAAGGCGGTCATGGTAGTCCGGTACTCCGAACCCCCACGCTGACTTTTTGCTTGCCCGAGGAGCAAGTAGAAGAACAAAACACAAGAAGACAGGAGAGATTGCGCCAAACCTCCTTTGCCCGTGATTTTGTTGTAAATGAACGATTAAGCGAATGGTGTAGGGTTGAGACGTCGCCAGGCTTTAAAAAGGGAGAGAAGCCGGTACGCGCAGAGAGGACATACTCTTCAAAAGCGTGAAAAAGAAAAAGCAGACCAGTGCGCAATGGGAAAGAAGAGTGATGAACAGTCGACAGTAATCCCGTAACGCCCGATCCAGAAACGAAGCGTTAATCCGGTTAGAGAGCACAAGGAAATAGTGGTTTGATCAGGAGTGGAACAAATCCCATGCCCGCGCGCAGAGCGCAATGAATTCCTCCTTCTTTCTCCTCTGAGTGTCGGGGCTGTCTCTGCCCTCGCCGAAGGGTCCGGGTCTCCTCTCCTGGCGACCGAGCGGCGGAGTACCCATATCACGTTCGTACTCCTCACGGGTGCGACGTCGCGAACTGCCGGTGCGGTGCATCTCGGGCTGGCCGTTCTGGTTCTTCGACGGCATGGGCGAAGGAGGGGTCGGGGGCTGATGTCCGCCGTAGTGGACAATGCGAGGAAGGAGATCCTCACGGCCGCCGGACATGGACTGCACCGCTTCCTCAGCAGACTTGTACTCGCGGCGGCGAGCCGGCTGGGCTGACTGAGAGTTAGGAGGGAATCCGGGCGAGGGGAGAGGCTGGTTGGAGTGCGTAGAGTGGCTGGGGCTGCCGTTGTAGCGGCCCTCCCTTGGCGCGGCAATGGATTCACCGGCAAAGACGTCGGAGATCGGGGGGAGGCGGTTGTTGGTCTGCTGGGCAGGAACGTGGTGAATATGGGAGGTCTGGGAGAGGTTCGAGGGCTGGTTGGCGACTTGTCTGGAGAGAGACTGAAATTGAGAGCCCCTCATGCCGGTGAAGGATTGGTTGAGGGGCGCAGACTGGATGACGCGCTCGTTGGCGAACTGCTGAGCTGACGGCGTTGCAATGGAGAGCCCCGGCGGGGGACCCTTCCTGCGCGACGACGCAGGGGTCCTTCCGTTGCCCTTGAAGGGATTCGCCGTAGCGAGGCCTGAGCCCTCAGCACCATCATGAGCGATCGAAACGGTCTTTCCCTTCTGCCTAGCCTCGATGATCTGTCTTTGCCTGTCCCTAACATCCATACTCCTCTGAAGTTGTGACCTCATGGCCGGGTCCTGGGTCTGGAATCCGGGAGACAGGCATGCCAGACCAACGTCGTGCATGATCAGCCCGGCACTCTCTTTGCCGGTGAGAGGTCCGGAGGGGCGAGCGCTCAAAGCGCCGGAAGAGTGTACGTTGCTGGAGAGATCGAGGCGGCGAGGGCGGTGGCGCGAAGCGGGCATCTCGGGAGAGTCGGGCTCCTTCTTGACGACTATCTTGGGCGCATGCGAATGCCTGGAGCTGGGCGAGTCAGCGGTGGGCTGCGCGACGCAGATGCAAATCAGACACGTACGAGTTAGGCGATCGCTTGGTCTCCCTGTGCGATCCTTCGCTGTGGGTAGAGACTGGCGAGCCGTGGTTGCTCGAGGACCGGGCGGACTTGCCGCTGGGGGTGTTTCCGCTGGAGGGCGCAATCGGGGCGTATCTGGAGCTGGAGACAGCCTGCTCGGAGGGCGAAGGCGCATGCGGCGCAGTGAGCGGCGGGGCAGCTACGGCGGTGGTCATGGTGGCGTGTAGACTCGGTCAGCGACGGCGAGTCGGAAAGTCGTCGAGGCGCAAGGCGGGAGTGGTGGTGGGAGTGAGCGACAGGCGCGGCAGGCAGCTGCCACTGTGCGGAGCGGGAGGGCGGGGAGCGGATGGAGCGGGGAGAGGGTTGCGGAAGGTTAGGTGAGGGCAGGGCAGGGTGGTGAAGAAGCAGCAGGCCTCAGCGGGAGGGCGCTGGCGACGATAATATGGATTGGCACGGACGCGAGAGCGAGGGCTATGGGACAGGGTTGCTGGCTGGGGACGGGGGCGTGCTATGGTCGCATGCGGTTAGGATGAAACTGGACCTCAGACAGAGTCGCGATGGGCCCACGGACTCCAGCTGTGCGACCACTCTATTTGATGCCAATAGACCAGGGCCGGGGCTAGGTGTTTCAAGCTGAGGGAAGCGAGCGGCGGGCAGCACAGACGGGCCGGCCTGAGTTGCTGGCGGGGCCCACCGCGTACGAGCAGCGAGTGCGGCGCGGACGAGCTAAGGCAGCGCGGTGGTTGGGAGGCGCAAGGGCAGGAGCGACGGGCTCTGACGACGGGCGAGCTGGCTGGCTGCGGCCGGGATGCTGCGCGGAGCGGTGCAGTGGTGCAGCGGCTCGCCGACCTGACGACAGGCAAATATTGGCCGGAGCAGCCCTAGGCGGCACACAGCCAATCAGCTGCGCGGCGCCGACAAGCTCTCAAACAGCGACCGGGCGCCCGATTGCCCGTTCGGGCGCGGTGATCACGGTGGCCGGCTGCCCCTCGCACGGCTGGCGGCCATCAAACACCACCGCGACACCCGCGCCGCCCATCTCCATTTCCTGCGATCTCCGGCGAGCAGCGCTGGCGGGCGGGGTTGCGACGGGAATTGCTCGTTCATTTTTGGCGGTATGATCGCCAATTTCGAGCGCATCATCGGAATCAATGCAGTGCTGGGCATCCCGGCCCCATCCTCGACCCTCCTTAATGCTGTTCTGGCAGCGGCTCAGGCCAAGCGTCTATCTTTAGAGCGAACCCCCTCGTGTCATTTGGCTTCGCGCACACTTCTAGGGCCAACTCTGCTGCGCCGGGCTGGCCAGCGTCCCCACTGCGCCGGCCGTCTCTCAGCCGCAGCGATAAGGGTCTCGCATCTGCCGCGGCGCGGGCGACCTGCCCAAAAGGCGCGGCCGGGGCGGGGGCAGCCGCATCGCAGCGCAGCGCATCCTCTGCTCGCGAGCAAGCGGCGTTTCATGGGGGCCGCGTTCGCTTGCGGCCTTCACATGAAGGACGCCGACGGCGCTGTCACAGTTTGCGAGCGGCCGGCCGCACCCTGCGAGGCGTGTATCTGGCTGATTGACGATAGAGGCCAGTCTGTTTCATCTCGGAGGGGGAGACGACTCGCTGCGCCACTGGCAGGAGCCGCAACCCAACGGGCGCGCGCTCTGGGGAATCGCGAATACAGACCGCAGGCCAATACTGCGCAGGCGCACTGACGGCGCAAACGGTGCCGAGATGTCGCAATTCCGCACATCGTGCGTTTCAGGGCTGGCGCGCAACCGGCCGCGCGGTATGCCCATGTCCCACCGCCTCGATTGAGCGGGCGGCGGAGATTATTGAGAGGCTCTCAACGGCGAGCGCCAGTCGTCGCCGTCGCTGTCGCCGCTGCCCACAAGCTGCTCGCGACCCGGCACCCCGTCACGGAGGGGATCCGCCAGAGCGATCGCCTGCCTCTCCCCTTTGATTGCGCCGGCGATCCTCGGTCACATGCGCCGTCGCCCGCTGTCGCACGACGACGGGCTGTCATTTGCATGCTACGCAGCACGACTCCTCCTCAAACAGCCTCACGCACACCGCATTCGGCCTTGCTGATCGCCCCCATGGCCCCGTTTGGGAAACACCAGATGTTCCAACACACTCGAGCCCGCTCGTGCTTTTTATTGAACGCGCTGAGCACCAGCCGGCCAACGACACCCACGGCCACGTTGACAACGCCTGTCAAGTTTCACAACGCCCCCGCGGCGCGTGCTTTATTGAGCCGAGAGCGCTGCTTGGCCCAGCAGCAACACCACCATCTCCTCCACCAGTCGTATCCCAGCCCGCCAAGGCCACCCTCCGCCCGACATTCTCCCACTGCCCTCCACACCTCCCGCTGCACCCTCTCCTTAAACCCGCCCATCCGTGGCAAACGCGGAGCCGGCACCGCCGACTCGTTCGAGATGACGACCAGCAGCCAATCGCCCCCAAAGCGGCCACCAAGACCCCCACAAGCTTCCGCTTCCAAATCACCTCAGTCCTCGCCAATCGCATCTCCTCGACATCAGCGGCCCGTGGGCGTGTTCGAGAAAAATCCGCACCTCGCTCGCTCGTATCTGCGTCAGGCGCCCGTGAAGATTTGGTCGTCCCGGCCCGAAGGCGACTGCGAAAAAGCAAAAGAGGAGGAGACTGCAGTCTGTAAACACCTCAGCAAAGATCACTGCGAGGCTTTCACCGCTCCAGCTCCCAATCGTCACATCCCCGTCCGCCTCCGTCCGTGTGCCGCCCTGCCAACGCTGACGTCTCAAACACCTACGTATCAATGTCTCACGCCGTTCTGCCGTTTGGCCGAGCCTTGACTGACTCACTCTGCCCTTTCCGTCGCGCTTCATGGCTAATCCCGACCAGCACGCGACATCCTGCGACGAATATCCAGGCGGTGAATGCAAATCAGGAAGAAGCGTGCCGGGCCCACGCCCTCCCACGCGCAAGCCCGCCCTCCATAAAAACGTCAACGTAACGCGTGTGCGAGCTGGTCGACGCGCAGGCCATCCCCTTCCGTCCCATGGCCAGGGCGTTGGGACGCCACTCACGTCTGGCCAGGGGATGCAGAAGAGGCCTGGGTGCCGGTGGCGAAAAGCAAAGGCTTTTTTTCAATATCCGTAGGGCTTACCGGGCTGGCTGTTGCTTTCACTTGCATGCTCAGTGCTCAGCGTAAGGTTTGAGTTGACGTTTCTTGACTATAACGCCCTGCAACACGCTTAATGTGCCAAGTCCTGATTAAGAGCCCATGTTAAGACGGGCGCTGTCAATCATTTCTCACCACGCTGCACTAGCAAACCCCATCATGTCCAGATACGGGGATTTAGGGGTATAGGATGCTCCTGAAGTGGTAGCGCGACAGCAGAGAGGATGCACAAGCACTCCCAGCCATTTCGCATTGACACCAGCCACAGCCGCACCTGACTGCCACTTTCAACCAGCCTCGTTCTTAGGCTTTCCTCACAAGCGCGATCCTTCCGCCGGCTTTTATCGTGTCACCTGGTCGTACCAGCACTTTCTCGACCTTCACTGGTGGACCATTCGTTGTGACAAGGTCTTCGGGCAAGCGAACTGAAATTTCCAGTTTCATCGCCTCGAGGATAGACACCTGCGAGGACTCTGATGTTAGATACGGCAAAATAAACTATAATGAGGACGGCTTGGCGTCTTACCAAATGATTCGGCTTCAAAACATCACCGTCTGCGACTTCAACCTTCCAAACGTTGGCATCTACAGGTGCCTCTATAGCCGTGATTGCAGGGTCTGCGGACTAAGGCGTTAGCAAGGCCCCAGGAAAACTTTGGGATGAAGCAGAAAAAGGCAGCACTTACCGTCCAGCAAACTCTCCACCGTGCTCTCATCTACCTGCTGGCTCTTCTTCTCCTCCCTCCACCTCGCCAAGCTCTCCTGCTCAGCCTTCACCATCTCCGCCTGTGCTATCGCCTGCTTCTCTCTGATCTTCCTGACCTCATCCTTCGTCTCCCGCAGCAGCCTGTTGTGTTCCGCCATATCAAACTCCACCTCCTCCCACTCCCACTCGTACAACCCCGTCCGGAACTTCTGCAACAGCTCCTCCATCTCCTGCTCACTCACCTCATAATACGTCAACAAGTCAAAGTCTCGATACAACCACGGCCTTTCCCGCTCAAACCCTTTCTTCCATCCCAGCACATCAAAGCACGGCACTGTACGCCCCGTCATCTGGTACCCTCCGGGCGAATCGACGGGATACAGCGACATGCACGACCCGCCCCAACTAACAGTGCCCTCGGGCGTGTACACGCGCGACGGATTAGCCTTGGGACAGTTGAGCCGCATGCGCGGATCCGCCGGCAGGCACACGGTGTTGCCACAGAAGAACCCGACCTCGACCGCGACGTGCGTGCCCGTCAGGTAGATGCGCTTCAGCTCGTCTGGCGTGATGCCGTTGTTACGCGCCACGAAGGCCAGGTTGTCGGGTAGGTAGGGCGCGTGGGGCCGCTGCGTCTCCATGTACCGCGCGATGGCGTCGCGCTGCGCGGCGCTCTCGAAGCTGAGCGGCAGCTTGAAGCGGCGGCAGGTGAGCTTGGTCGCGCTGAGGTCGCCCAGCTGGTCCTCGAGCGATTGCAGGTAGGAAATCAGCTTGGAGCGCGGCAGCGCGCTGCCGTCGTAGAAGAGGAGGAGCGAGGTGCAGCAGCCCATGGTTGTCGTGAGGTGGTCTTTGAGCCAGGATGGCGTGCTGGCGCCACGGATGTGCGATTCGAGCACCGTGACGCGGCAGCGGTAGTTGAGGTCGAAGTTCTCGTGGCCGTATTCGATGATGAGGTGGTCGTCGCCGCCCTGTGCAGTGGTTAGTCACATGCCCGCCCTTCTGTATTGAGGGTAAGGGGCCTACATACCTGTCGATAGGTGACAGCAGGCTGGTTGCTTTGTTCGGGTCTGTGCCAGAGGATTGACTTTCCCCAATCTCCGGAAAGTGTCGATGGTGCCTTGGACTGTGTATCCAAAGGCTGGACCAAATCCCATCCCAGTCTTCCCTGAATAGCTGCCTCCACAGCGCTCAAGAAGGCTTCCAACTTCGCCCGTGCGGTCAGAGCATCCTCCAGGGATACTCTCTCGTACTGCATCTGGTCGCCTGCCTTGATCTGCCCCATCTTCCACCACTCAGCCCTCACGATGGTCGTCGAGCTGACGAACCCGCCGAAGTTGGGGCAGTCCATGGGAAAAATACACGGGTCGTCGCCTGTCCAGTTCAGCGTCCCCAACGGATACCCATACTCGACCAAATTGCTTGGATGTGAGCCGCCCTCACCACCATCCTTCCGCGCCCATTTCGGGGCTGGGCCAACCAGCCTGATGCCACTCCGGCTGGCGTTATGGCTCACCTTCCAGACAGTTCCGTAGATCATATCCACATCCTCCGGCAGCAAGTACCCCTCATCATGCGGGCCCACCATTGCCTTGATCTTCCAATCCCGCGTATACACCGGCCTCAGCCGCTCCGGCACCTCCACCTCCTTCTCCACTACCTCCCGCGGCACCTCTGCCACCACCTCCAATAAATCTCCTGGCGCGAGCTGCCTGCCCTGATACCCGCCAATGCCAACCGACGGCGACGTGCTCTTCGATCCAAAATAGCTCGCCACGCCGGGAAAGCCTCCGTAGACGGCCAAGTACGCGCGGCACCCGCCCGCGTCCGCGACTACCTTCCCGATCCTGACCCGCTGGCCAGCGCGCACGTGCACGCGCCTCCACATGGGGAATTCGACCTCGCCTTCCGCGCCCTCGGCTGCGCTCATCCGCGCCTCCATGCGCGGCCCGCACAGTGCGATAACGGCCTCGCCCGTGAACCGCAGCTCCGGCCCGGACAGCGTGATCTCGAGCGCCTCGGTGGAGCGCGCGTTCCCGACCAGCGCGTTGGCCAGCTGGAACGCCAGCGGGTCCATCGGCCCCGCGTGCGGGATGCCCTTGCCGACAGAGGGGCGCCCCGGCAGGTCTTGCACCAGCGTGTAGGCGCCGGCGGAGAGGACGTCGATGGCGGGCGGGGCGAAGGTGAAGCTGGTCAGGAAGCTGGTGAGGGTGCGGCCGGCGCGGAAGGCGCCGTCGAGCAAGATGGCCGAGAGGAAGGAGAGGTTGGTGGGAGGCCCGTGGATTTTGGAGGAGTGGAGGACGGTGTGTAGACCGCTGATGGCGGCGGACCGGGTGGGCGCGTGGTGCATGACTTTGGCAATGAGGGGGTCTGGAAGGGTGGTTAGCTGGTGTGTGGGTCGGAGCTGGTTGGCGGGGGTTAGGGGGA
>JAJJID010000496.1:0-27199 GCA_022204955.1 Macrophomina pseudophaseolina
GATCTGCTTCGGCAATGATCGCATTACTTTGCAATAACACACAAATGCAGCTTCGTCTACGTCGTGTTGCGTGTGGTGAAATTGCAGCGAGGCAGCGCCGCACTCCCGAGGTCGATCGGTCATCGGTGTCGCCGAGCAACCAACGGCGCAGTGTACAATGCGAGAAGAGCACGCTCATCGGCGAGATGCAGCAGCAGCAGCAGCAGCAGCCACCACAGATTATCGCCGTTATCTTCCGCCCAGATGTGTGCACCGAGTTCTGTTACTTGGTGCTGCGGCTCGGATCGCAGGGTTGCTGCCCTGCTCCCCCCGAGGCTTGCAGCACGGCAGGTCCAGCCCACTCTACTCCTCGTCTATCGTCATTGATCATCATATGCTATAGCAAAAATACCACGCTTTAACTATCCCCCTCCCCCTAGCAGAACGGAATGACCCATCTGCAATCCCCGGCCTATACAACACCGATCTTAACCCACGATCAATAACGTCTCTCAACCCAACCCGCCGCGTACCCCGTTCTCATTCGTCGCGATGGAAGAGGGTTCCCGATATCATCGAGGTATTCGAGATGGGATTTGAACACTCGTCACTGCTCCATGCATACCCGGAGAAACTCAACAAAAAGGGCCAGAGTAGTGGAAGAGCAAAATCCTAAGCAAGCGGCATCACGCCTGGCATAAGTCAATAGGTGACACCCGCTACCCACATGCATAGACACGCGTACACCTCCCCACAGCACGTACCAACCAGAGATCATACGAAGATCCCCAACGTTTTCTTTTTTTTTCACAATCCGGGTAATTACCCCAGCCCGCCCACCCTCTCTTTCTCTACATCATCATCTCCTCCCACCCCCACCCCCCCCAATGAACCATCCCGCAATCCTCGTGAGCGAGGCTTGCGGCGGATCGCCGGTTTCCAAGATACTGAAAGACAAAGAGGGTAGTGACAGTAGTAGGACCCAATCACAAAACAAAAAAAAAAAAGGCCCAAGGAACAGTTTGCTCAATACCCCTGCCCCCCTGGAGAACGCCCGACAAGCCACAACCCCGCCCGTCCCGCTTTTTCCAAGGTTTTCTGTGTAATGCTCGGTAAACCTGCTTTGTATAGCTACTAACCCGTTTGGAGGGAGGCGAAAAGGCTCGTCGTGCACGGGTGTTAAGAGTTGAGAGAGCTATTGGTTTTTGCATAGAGAGAGATGGAAAAAAGGGCTCCTCTTTTTTTTTGTTCCTCTCTCGATTTCGCCTCTTTCTTTCCTTTCCCGTCTGCCGCGCCTTGCTCTGCTGCACTGTCCTTGGTGTACCTTACATGCGTACATACGTACATACGACAAAGAAAAGAGGGGGGCTATACAAAGCAGGGAGAAAAAAAATGTAAAAAGAACAAATGATTCGCCTGCGAGTAGAAAGGAATACGCATCGCTCCAAATTCCTTCCTAATTCCTAAAATGCGAAAAAGAAAAAAAAACATTTGTGCGGCGAAAGAGAGGCCGTTCAAGGCCCTTGAAGATCGATTAAAACAAAAATAGGGGGGAAAAAAAGGGCCAAACTTTCCTCCTACCACAGAGTATATACGTATATATCAGCAGGTATCAGAAACCAAAAATCAAAAGCTATTCCCATTGTTTTCCCCGTTTCCTCCTTTCACCAGTAGCGGGTAGAAAGTAGAGAAGCGCCGCCCAAATGCAGAAGAAGCCAAATATATCTGCCGCCCCGAAAACCAAAAACCATTTAGATTCTTTGTACGTCGCAACAACAACACATCACCGCCGATCCCGCCTGTTTCAAGTTCTCAGTCCGCCGGCAATGATGATAATGATGAAACCCCATAAAAATCCCGTGATGACCCGAGTATGCCCAGTCGCGACCCCCCATAATTCACACCGGCGAAACTCTCGGTGGTATATAACGCCAGCCCAGTCAGAACCCCAAGTCAAACCTTCCCGCGCCTCTGTAACAAGGCAATACAACCCGGACATGGAGGTGGGAACTGTGATGTGTAGCGCGGCATGAAACCCACCCACAGTTTACATGTCTCCCTCCCTATAAATAAGAAAAAAAAAGGTAATGAATCGCACGCCTGTAGTGATGAAAAGGTGCCGCAAAAATTCATGTGCGGGCCGCCAATGCTGGTGGACCAAAAAAGATGAAGAAGCAGGGAAGTCGGCATCTGCCGTAATGACGGTGATGAAAAATCAGGTGATCAGGAAATCCCATCCCTTGTTCACGATGATCGTCTCCCAATCCCAGCTCTCCTCGTTGCCCGAGTCCATCATGTCCCATACCGTGTGCACGACTTCACGTGCGTACGGGATGTTGCCCAAGTTGGAGTAGGCCTGGAGCTTGTCGAGCCCCTCGCTGATGGGCTGACGCTGCGCGTGGTCGAAGGCGGCGCAGCCGAGGAGGAACAGCGGCATCAACAGCACGCTCTGGGTGTTGCTGGTCGGGGGCAGTTGTGCGAGATAACTCAGGCCACGGTCAACGGCCTCATGGAGAGCTGGGTCTGGGCGGGACGGTTTGATGGTGCGGAACAGGTAGATCCAGGTGCAGGCCTGGTATAGCATGGAAGTGTAGTACCGGTACTCGTCCGTCTGAACGCACTTCCATTCCCTGAGCGCTTGCTCGATGGCGACGGCACCGCTGAGGATTTCGTAGTCCATCGGCGGGTCGATGCCTTGAGATCGCTTAGCGCGGATCTTGTCGCGCAGTTTCCTGATGTTGGAGATAATGCGGAAGAGGCCATCGACTACACCTAACAAGGTAGCGGCCTCTGGCTGGATCATGTATTCGGGAAGATGGAACTCATCCATCATCAAGATACTGCAGCGGTCCGTCGCGGTGACCGAGTTGGCCACATCGTGGTAGACAAAAAACTCAACGAGGAAGGCCTGGAATTCCTTGTTCGGGGACTGCTGGTTCTGGATCAAGTGCCGTGCGGCATCCATATGTGCTCGGTAAGATCCATCAGTGTCACCGGCGGTAACTGACTTGAGACAGAGAACCAGGGTCTGTGCGACGGTCGGATCATCGATAACGGCGGTATCATCGCCAGATAAGCGCCGTTGCATGTTCTCATCCGTCCGGAGGTTTCGGATTGCGTGATCAAAGTGATAGGCCTGCCTGTTCTCATACTCGGGTTTCTTCTCACGTAATAGTACGTGAGAGCCGGCAAGACAGAGCAGGGAATGCATGAGCCCACGGTGCCGGATGGCCATGGGGATCAAGATCTTGGTGAAGGGGTTGCCCTCGACATCGTCAAAAAGGCTGAGGACGCGGCTGACGTTGAAATGGAAATGGTCCAGGAACTTGCGGTCAATGTCGGTCTCAATTCCGTCGATAAGCACCGGCAGGCCGGAGGGCACCACACTTGCTCTTCGGTTTACGACTGGAGACAGTCAGCAGACAAGACGCAGGAACCGTGATCAATGCTACTGTACCGGAAAAGGATCTTTGCTTGCCGCTCTTCCAAAACTCCTTGGGCGGGTAGCCCTCGCAGTGAACATTGTTCTTCTGGCAATGCAGGCCTGCACGGATTAGCCAACATGGTCCGTGCGACAGGCGGCCTCGGGGAACTCTTACAGGCTGGTTTAGTCTCGTCACACTTCTTCTTCCTCCTCCGACATGTTATGCAGCCCGTCTTCGAGCGGCCCTTGGGGGGTTTCGTGACGGAGGTGGGCTGCGCGATTGGATGCTTTCGAGGCCTGCCTCGAGGGCGTTTCGCGATAGTGCGGTCCGGAGAGGGCACGGAATCCTCGGCGATGGAGGCGATCTTGGAGGTGGCCTCATCGTCGTCGTCGATTTCCTCGATCTTGGGAATGACGCTGTCGACGGGGGACGGCTCGGGCAGGAACTGGAAGTCTATTACGCTCGGGGTGGTCCGGGGAGATTCACTGGACGAGGGCGAGGCCTGGCTGGAGGAGGAGCTGATGCTGAAGCGGGCGCCGTACTGGGGCGGCTGCGGACCAAACATGTCGGCGGCCATATGAGGTGAATTGGACGGGCGGAGAGAGGTCGGTGGGCATCAGATATGCTCTCGGCAGCAGTAGCAGCAGGCGAAGGCAGAAGAGCAACCTCGCTCTGGCAGATCGCAGGCGCGTCACCTGGCGGCGGCGGAGGTCGGCGTGGTCGTGGGGCGCGCGCGGAGTCGGCGAGCACCGGATTATGTAGAGGGTGTGACCTGAGCTGGGGATGACTGAGCGTGAGCAGGTGTGGAGGGCGCGAGTCGGCAGGCTGCTTATGGCGAGCGGATCAGCGGCCAGTGATAAATGGGCTGGCGAAACGCAGGCGGGGGGTGGACAGGTTCGCGGGCAGGGAGCAGCGGGCGCAGGTGCGTGCCCGAAGCGGCTAGGCTGGGCCGGGAGAGCAATCTTGGTGAGGGTGGGATGGGCCTCGGGCGCGGCAGGTGGCGCGGGTGTGGGGTTCGCGGGTGCAAGAGGGCGCAGGCAGTCGCCAATCTTTGCGATCTCAGGGCGGCGCTCCTTGCCCAACTGGCTGGCAGGTGGGCGCGGGTGGAGGCGGCCGGGGGCGATGCTGTGGGCTATGCGCGCGGGCAGCGAAGAGCGCAAAAGGGCCGATCGCCCACTGACTTTGGCTAACGTCGCGTACCCGCTCGTGCCCACGCAGCGACATCCCGGCGGACTTTCCGCCGCCTGCTGATCCCCAATGCTGCCCTCTTCAACTGCCTCACAGCCCGCCACGCACATCCATGCCCGGCGCCCGCCGTTACCACGACTCCAGCAAGCCCGCCGCAAACCGTCGTTGACGCGCACCAGCAGCACCCGCCCGCGCCTCGCTGCAGATCCCCGGGGATCATGTCCGGCGCACGGCTTGTTTCCTGCTGCCCGGCACTACCCGCGTCTCGAGGTCACCACTCCTCCAGAGATCCCGTGTAACATGGCCGCCGCTGTCGTTGATGGCGCCCTCCAGGCCCGCCAATCATCCCGCCCATGCCATCCGCTGCTTACCGCAAGTGCCCAGCCCTAAACACCGCCGCTGTCCATGGGCCGCCTGAACAATGTTGTCCATGAACTCGATCTAGTGTTTGCGGGCGTGCTGGGCGTGTGATGGGATTGTGAAAGCGCTGTCGGCTGACACGCGGCCGGACCGAGCAACCCAAGCCACTTCGGCCTCCGACTCCCACAGTGCTATTTAGTGCCAGCATAGCCCATACAATCCCGCGACGATATACCGCCTAGAGAGCAGACGGCCACCTGTGGCGATGGTTATCAGACACGCGTCACATGCGTCGAGTGCTTGCCCACCATCTCGCACTGCGATCCCGCATTGAGTCTCCTTCCTGCTCCCGCTCTCTAGTGCAAATGTTTGAAACGCTGTCCGCGCGTGCGGGGCGCATTGGTCGCCCGCTCTTTGCCAAATCAACCCACGCCTACATGCCGTCGTGATGGCGCACCGCGCACGGCAAAAGGCGTAGAGCAGCGGCCGACCGACGAGGCAAATCCTCTGCAGCCAGAAGCGCTGCCGCACGTGGGCGTCGTCTGCGCTTTCGAGACAAGCGTTGTGTGATGGTACGACGATGACCTCAGGATGCAGATATTCGCTGTCCATTGGCCGGGCTCCACACGTCGGAAGATGCTCCGCTCATGGAGGCAACGTCTGCTCTCCACGGACCCGCGTAGTCACAGCATCGTCCGTGTGGAGGTGGCCGCACGGCATAGGCAGATGAGGTGGCTAGCCGGACTCTCCTTGCAGTCTCCTTCTCCAAGCGAATGGTTGTACGAAAACGGTTGATGTCAGCCATACTGTGTAGCTATTGCGCATGTCGCTCTGCTGTGCCCGAACCTCGGAGACGCACCCGTCCGACGCGCCCGAGGCTTGGCAGGGCCACGTCGTGGAGAGTGTTTGCGGTCCGCAATTGACTTCCTGAGCAGCATGCAGCAAATCCGATGCGCTGGGGCTCGAAGATGGTAGTGCCCGGGCCCGTCCTCTCCTTAGGGTCCTGGCCATGCGTTCTGCAGGGATGACAGAAAAGGGCTGGAGACAGGAATGTGAGCTGTAGCATACCGGCTCAAGCCCGTTTGCAGGCAGCAGGGCCGGTGAGAGATTGGCAGTGCTGCAACACCGATGGCGGCATAGCAGGATCTGACTGACGATGAGACAATGGAGATTCCCGAACCGGTGTCCACCCTGAACAAATCGAGCCTGAATTGCGGCCCCTCCGACAGTACGTGTGCTGGACGAGTGCCCGTAAGCTGCGGGGAGTCGGGACGTGCCAGGCCAGCACGTACCACGGCGCCATCTCGTTTGGTGCTGGAGCCAGGAGCACGACGCTCGCGATCGCATGCAGCATCGGCAATGGCTGAAGGCGTTATTTTGGCCGTGCTGGCCGTGTACCACGCCAGAGGACCGGGTCTGGAACAGGCTCCTGCGCCCCCGTCACAAAAGGTCAACGGCTCGCTTCAGGCCGCCTCAAATGCAGCAGTTCGCAAGAGCGAGAAATGGCCAAGGGGGGGCCAAGTGGCGTCAATGCTGACACTGGGCATTGTTTGCCGAGCGGTGTGAAGGCGTCTGCTCGATGCAGAGGAGAAACTGGGGAGAGAGAGACGTGGTTGAGGCGCGCACATGGCGATCGACGGTCCCCTGTAGCAGGCGTCGACATGACAGGTCAATTGCGGCCTTCAGCAGGAGCTAGGAGCAAGCCACCGGTGGGAAAGCGACCCCGACAGAAGGAGACATGGATCTCGGCCAGGGGCCGCTTATCTAGCTCTCAGCAAGCACCCATGTCAGATTTTATGAAGGTTCGTGTGCGGATGGCAGCCCCGGACGGATCGGCGTCGTCAATCCCCGGCGTGGAGCGGGCGTCACGATGGCGCAGGCGAGGCGAGGCAGCCGGATGAGCTGGAGGCAATTGCGACCGAGGATGTGGCAGGATCATCAGGGCGCGGTTGGGACCAATCGGTACTGCACGCGAGGTTGCACGACAAGAGGAGGGCCAGTGAGGCGGTTTAGAAGTTGAAATAGAGAGCCAGAGCTAAAGAATGACATGGCACCAGCCCTCCGAGCTGGCTCTACGCCCAAAGGGGAAGCGCAGGCTCAACCCCGGCAGGCACCAACGCAGGGCTGCCTTGTTTGCACCCAGCGCGGCAGAGCAGACGCGCACGGGCCGCCCCGGAAACGCGACGACGTGCGGCTTGCAGCAGCTGCAACACCAAAGCCAAAGCAAGCGTCGCTGTCTTCACCTGCTCGCGCGCGTCGCAGCCACCCCACCCCACCCTACCCTGTAGCAGTAGCTTTGCCAGCGTTCCAGCCGCACCTACTGCCACTGCCCTTGCTATGCGCCTTGCTTGGTAGTTTGCTTCCGTGTGCCTGCGCACATCCCGCGCCGTAGCCATGTTCAACTTCACTCCTCTCCTCGGCGCGCAGTCCACTTCGACCGCGTCACAGTCCTTGCTCGAGCTGGACGGCGGCATCAAGATCCTCATTGACGTTGGCTGGGATGAAACCTTCGACGCCGAGAAGCTCAAGGAGCTCGAGAGGTACGAATGCGTACCATGAGCTGGCCCGCCCGCCAGCTGCCCCCGGAGCTTTCTTTATCCAGAGCCCATGGACTGGCGCTAACTGTGGCTCTGTAGGCAAATTCCCACCCTTTCCTGCGTCCTCCTCACCCACGCAACGACCGCTCACCTCGGTGCCTTCGCCCATTGCTGCAAGCACTTCCCACTCTTCACGCGCATACCTATCTACGCCACCAATCCCGTCATCTCTCTCGGCCGCACCCTTCTCCAGGATCTCTATACCTCCACCCCGCTTGCCTCCTCCATCATCCCCGAAGCCGCCTTGTCAGATTCTGCTTATTCCTTCCCAGCCCTACAGGGCGGGAACCATCCGAACATCCTCCTGCAGCCCCCCACCACCGAGGATATCGCCAATTATTTCTCGCTCATTCACGGACTGAAGTATTCGCAACCACACCAGCCGCTTCCCTCGCCATTCTCGCCCCCATTGAATGGCCTGACCATTACCGCATACAGTGCTGGGCACACGCTGGGTGGCACCATATGGCATATTCAGCATGGCTTGGAGTCTATCGTATATGCTGTGGACTGGAACCAGGCTAGGGAGCATGTTCTGTCGGGCGCTGCTTGGTTGGGTGGCTCTGGTGCCGGCGGCGCCGAGGTCATTGAGCAGCTGCGCCGTCCCACCGCTATGGTATGCAGCAGCAGAGGCGCCGAGCGCATTGCTCTAGCGGGTGGCAGACAGAAACGCGATGAACTGCTCTTGGAAATGATCAAGGAAACAGTATCCAACGGAGGCTCCGTTCTGATCCCCTCGGATTCTAGCGCACGCGTCCTGGAGTTGGCTTATTTGCTGGAGAATACTTGGCAAGCGGATGCGCAGTCATTCGGGAACGCGCCGCTCTATCTCGCCAGCCGCACTTGCGCAGCAACGATGCGTTACGCGAGGAGTATGCTCGAGTGGATGGACGAGGGCATTGTCCGGGAATTCGAGGCAGCGAGCAGTGGACAGGGTACGGATGACAACAAGCGCTCGAGGACCCAGCAAGGCTCAGGCAGGTCGAAAGAGGGCAAGGAGGACGCGAAGAAGCCCAATGCGCCCTTCGACTTCCGATCCTTGAAGCTTGTCGAACGCAGAACCCAGGTGAGCCGCATGCTCGCTGCAGAAGGTCCGAAGGTCATATTGGCTAGCGATGTCTCGTTAGAATGGGGCTTCTCCAAGGAGGCCGTACGCACCCTCGCCGCGGATAGCCGTAACCTGGTCATCCTGACTGAGCGGATCGCACAGCCGTCCGATTCGAAGAAGGGCTTGGGGCGATTACTCTACGAGCTTTGGGCTGAACGCAGCGGTGCAAATGAGTCTGCCGAGCATCCATCGCCTCAGCATACTGCCGGTACTGAAGCCACGGTGGAGGTGGTCCAGGCAGCACCACTGGAAGGCAACGAAGTCCCTCTGTACCAGCAATTTCTTGCGCAGCAGCGTCAATTGCACAACACCTTACAGACAGATGGGGCGACCACGCTGGAGACTTCCGCAGATGTTATCGATGATCGCTCATCAACCACATCGGAATCCTCCGAAGAATCGGATAATGAGCACCAAGGCAAGTCGCTGAACATTTCGGCCGCAATGACCCACGCTCGGCATAAACTGGGCCTGAGTGATGCAGAACTCGGCATCAACATCCTGCTGCGGCGCAAAAACGTCCACGACTACGATACCAGAGGCAAGAAAGGAAGAGAAAAGATGTTCCCCTACGTCGCGAAGCGAAAACGTGCCGATGAATTTGGGGACCTAATCAGACCCGAGGAGTACCTTCGCGCCGAAGAGAGAGACGATGTGGACGGCCAGGACATGCGCAATGGCTCTACACAGAAGGACTCCGGCGTTGGCCAGAAACGCAAGTGGGACGAGCAAGCAGGGAGGTCCGGCTCGGGCAAACGTCAAGCCGCCAACGGGAGCACCAAACGCCGCAGACAACAGGACGACTCCATGCAGGACAACGTCAACAATGACGAACAGGGTGAAAATGATGATTCTGCAGAGTCTGAGGATGAAGCTTCAGAAGAGGTCGTCGCTGGTCCATCAAAGGCGGTCTTCTCCAAAGAAACTGTGCGACTGGAGTGCAGAATCGCCTTTGTGGACTTTTCGGGTCTGCACGACAAGCGAAGTCTGCAGCTGCTGATTCCAATGATCCGCCCACGCAAGCTCATCCTCATCGCTGGCGAACAGGAGGAGACGTTGGCCTTGGCAGCAGACTGCCGGAAGCTGATCGAAGCTGCAACCGCCGACACATCGGAGAGTGCTATCGACGTTTTTACGCCGACAATCGGTCTCACCGTAGATGCCAGCGTCGACACAAACGCCTGGACGGTCAGGCTCAGCCAAAACATCGTCCGCCGCCTGCGCTGGCAGAATGTCAAAGGACTCGGCGTTGTTGCCATCACTGGCCGTTTGGAGGCACAGCTGCCCACTGGCGAAAACGACGACGACGGCAGCGCCAAGAAGAAGATCAAGGCCGCAAAGGGCGATGGCCAGGAAGCAGCATCAGCCGAGGAAAAGGACGAAGAAGAAAAACAGGCCACCCCCGTCCTTGATGTCGTCCCCGCGAGCATGGCCGCCGCCACGCGCTCCGTCGCCCAACCCCTCCACGTCGGCGACCTGCGTCTTGCGGACTTGCGCAAAATTATGCAGAGCTCCGGCTTTGCTGCAGAATTTCGTGGTGAGGGTACGCTGCTGATCAACGGGTCGGTGGTTGTGCGGAAGAGCGGGACGGGCAAGATTGAAGTCGAGAGCAGTGGGTTCGGGCTCATGGGACCGGGGAGACCGGATGGCACGTTTTATGCTGTTAAGAGAAAGATTTACGAGGGATTGGCAGTTGTCGCTGGAGGGTAGGGTAGGGTAGAGTGTGGGAAAATGGAATGGTAGAGTGAGGGACCCGATTATTCTCCGTTCTTGAAATGTCGTTGGTTGACGAATCATATTTATTGAGGATATCCTCTATCTATGTCATCAAAGTGCAGTATGGCTATTGCAAGAATACCTTTTCGCGTGAAGATATCGGTTGTCGGTTGATTTATTGTTTGTTCCTGTTTCTAATGATGTGGATCACCGATTTCGCGCAGGCAGTGCCCAGTATAAGGTATTTGATTCTACATGGGGTTCTTGACGTTGAATTGGTGACTTGTTTTCACAGCTCGTGCCAACGCACCGTGAGCTGCCTTCTCAATGGTCAATGAGTGTCCATGCATCCCTTAGTCACTAGGCAAAGAGCATGACGAGCATCATCAGGTCGACGGCTGACGGGAGTGAGCAAACATAACTTGAGTGCAACCAGGAACCTGCGCTGCGTGGCCGATGAGCATAGCAGGCTGATGATTTAGGACTTCGGAAGTTTGTGGCGCACATTTTCTGGCCAACGGACGAGCAACAGGCGTCCATGGCTAGCTACGTTGACTGCCAGCAACACAAAGGGAAACGGAAATGAAAGGGAATCAAATGTCTTTTGTTTGGCCAGCAAACATACTGTGGAGCGTTCACTCGTAGTCACGAGAGGCTAGAACAAAGTGTGAGGACACCAGACCTTCTGACGTTGTGGTCACGACAGCTCCTCCTGGTGCACAACTCTTGTTGGTTCAGAGCATCTATTTAGCAGTAAGAGAAGGACCATCATTTTCGATAGCATAAATAAACATCTCCCAAAATTTCTTCGGCTTCCCTCTTCTGCTTCCAGGCTCAGTGAAGTCAGAGCACTCATCAACACCCCCTTTTCGTTACTCTGCCTCAAAGTATCCCTTGAAATAATTCCTGCTACACCACCTTATTCCACCGCCGTCCTCCCGTCAAGACGCCCTACCTTCCCTGCCGCCAGACCAATGGCTTACTGGCCTCCGCACGCCTGGAACGGTCGCAACGGCGGCTACCAACCCCCAGAAGACCTTTTCGAACCTCACAACGCCATCCCCGGCTTCCTCGACCCGCACCCCGCCTTCGACTTCGGCCTCGATGGACCACCACAGGACTACTTCGACGGCCCTCCGGACCTCCCTCCCGGTTTCTTCGATAACGGCGGTCCGCTCGGCATGATGCCGCCGCCGCCTCCCCACTTTGGCGGCGGTCCTCCCGGCGGCGGCATCTTCGGTCCCTGGGGCGGTCCCGGGGGGTTTATGCCTCTACCGCCACTTCCTCCTCCTCCTCCGCCTCCGCCTTACTGGCATCGCGGCAGAGGCCACGGACCCTGGCGCTTCGGGCCCGATTATCCCGGCGACGGCGATGACGGAGACCTGCCGCGCGTCGCGAGCCGGCGCGGCGGCCGCAACGGCGTCGGCATGATCTACAACCCCAAGCAGACGCGCCTGCACGTCTTCCAGTCCAACGACCTCACGCCCTGGGCTGACGCGAAGAAGCGCGCCGTCGTCGTGCGCAAGACGCCGCCCTTCAACATTTGGGAGGCGGATGTCGGGTGGACGGTGAAGCAGCTGCTGGAGTACTTGGGCAAGGGCGACGACAAGTGGGCGATCACGGAGGTCGTCGAGGCGGGCAACGGGAGGTGGTATCGGGGCAGTACGATTAAACATAAGGACGAGCGCGCGGCGGAGACGTTGGCGACGCAGGGGTGGACGGACAAAAGGGGCAAAGCGTTCGGGCAGACGCCCGTGTGGGTGATTGTGCATAGGGCGGAAGAGTAGGAGAAGATTTGACGACGGTTGGCGGTGCTGTGGGATGCTGATCTTGTTTTTCTCCCTTGGTTTTCTTTCTTTTACTGTCTAACAACTGCCTCCGCATTAGCTATGGTGACCTCACTCCTTTTCCCTCCTTTTAGCGAGGCGTTCAGACGTTAATGGCCTCCGCTAACGTCGTGTTTGACGGACCGCTCCCTTTTATCACTTTTTTGTTTTTGTCTTTCTTCCCCCTTGGCATTGCCCTGTCGCCTTCGCCTCCGAAATTCTGAGTATGATGGAGGGCAGCTGATACTTCACAACCATAAAACCTTTATTGTACTGATAACCTCTTTCTTTCTCTTTCTAACATTATTAGCTTATCTGCGACATATCCTATTAGTGAAATCCTTTACTGCCGATAGGCGCGCATTTTTCTCACTCGAGCTCGAAAGCTACGTTAGCTACGCAATAGAGGTAAAAGAAGAACGAAGAGAGGGAGAGAAAATGAGAAGATATATATACATATAAGGAAGGTTAAGAGAGCAAGAAGAGCTAGAGCAGTGATTAAAGAAGAAGGGAGGAGGAGGAGGAGGAGGAGCAGAGAAAAAAGCAGAAGACGGGGGCAAAGACACAGCACCTTGACAGAGACATGACGCAAACGCTTTTATATATGCAGGACGGCGGTGAAGGCAGTGGCCCTAATAGCTCCGGCATTCCGTGCAATCACTTCCAGAAATGGAAGGGTAGAGGGTCTACGGACTGGACGGAGAGGAGGGGAGGATGGCGTTTAGGAATGAAGACGGAAAGTGATGGCAGTAGCTACTGTTCCAGCAGCGAATAAGTCGGCACGCCGGAGAGTAGGAGACAGGAGGAAGGCGCGAATACGGGTCGGAGGTTACGAGATTCTTTTGTTTGGTCATGGAAAGGGCGAGTGCAAAGCACTTCCTCTACCAGAATGAAATAATACTCGTGATATTATCGTTGCTGTTGACTAAGAAGACCTGCTCGAAGACTTTGAGACCGGTGTAGACTCCTTGTCTTAGATCTTATTTGTGGATACCTCACGGCCCTGTTTGAGAATGTTTCATGTCAAATGTCTATTAAATTCTGCGACATGCGATGGCCTTTGAATAAATGTAAGATCTTGTCTAACTATATTACAAATATTCTGTTCTGCTACCGCATATATATTCTACTCATCTCTATCTATTGTCTGTATAACTGGTAATAGCGGTAGAGTTCGAAGTTCAGCACTCTTCTCTTTTGTTCATCGACGTCAAAGCTGGTAAGTTCTTTGACAATAAACCCAGCCAGTAACAAAACAAATAGTAAAACATAGCAGCAGAGTAGACTTGACAACTATAATTGAGAGTGCGAGGGAAACACTCATGCAGCGCCTCCAATATCCGGCATTAGCTATTAAAGTGCAGCGGGGCCCTTCCACTCGGCACCATCGGCTATCAGCAGAACCGCATATCATCACACAGGATCTCCACGATGAAGGAGCAGCTATTGGACTGCAGAGATATATCTCTCGCGATGTAAAGCTGTGCCAAGAAGACTCCAAAGCAGCTCTTAAGCCACAGGAGAATGCTGCTGATCAACAACTCCAAGACCTTCAAGGCGCACACTTTACCCTCGGCCAGCGTCTCGGCCAGGCTGAGGCGAAAAATCGCTCCCTTCAGCAGCAGCTTGACAGGTCTGAAGCGGACAAATGTACCCTTCAACAGCATCTGGATGAGTCTAGAGCGAGAAGCAGTACCCTTGAGCAGGAGCTCGACAGGTCTGAAGCGCAAAAAGGTACCCTTCAACAGCATCTGGATGAGTCTAAAGCGGACGGCCGTACCCTTCAACACCAGCTTCAAGACGTTAAAATAGCTCTACAAGCAATCACTGAGAATGCGGTTACGGTTGGTGACCTGGAGTCTCTCAGGCAGTTCTGGCTTATCATGTACGGTAGGCTTCCAATTTTGTTTCCCTCGAGAAGCGTAAGAGCTAGTGACCACGCGACAAAACGAGACTTTCAAAGGATCATGGGATTTCTATTTGATTACACGGGTAATATTTTGGGTTAGGTATAGCTTAGATATTGTGGGAATCGCCTACGGCTTCTTATTCTTATTCACTTCTCTATTAAACCGTAGATTGGCTTTCTTTTCTTTTTTTTAACTTTTTTTTTATTATGTTCCCGTTTCTCTAATCTTGGACCCGTTGCACATCCCAAGTGTATTATTTCTTAGGTCCTTGGGCCAAATCGCTGTAGCCATTCTTCTAGTTCTCGAGCCCTTCGCCTTCGTTCGTATTCTCGTCGCTCTTCTTCCCGTTCTTGGGCCATTCGAACTGGATCGTATCCTCGCATCTGTTCTTCTCGTTCTTGGCGTTGTCGTTCAAACTGTCGCATCCATTCTGCATGATCTACGTGTTCTTCTTCATTTCTTCGCATCTGTTCTTCTTGTTCTTGGCGCCTTCGTTCATACTGTCGCATCCATTCTGCATGATATTCGCGTTCTTCTTCATTTCTTCGCATCCGTTCTTCTTGTTCTTCGCGTCGCCGTTCAGTCTGTCGCATCCATTCGTCATGTTCTTGTATTTGTCGTTGATATCGTCGCATCCGTTCTAGGTGTTCTCGATGCTCTTCATTGTAAGACCGCGCCTGTTGTTCGTCAGGCTTCTCGGCTGCGCAAGGCCGTTCGTATAGCTCTTTACGGCATACGGGACATGAGTTCCTGTACTCACCATTACCGTCCGCTGTTGAGATCCAATGTAGTAGACATTCGTAGTGGAAGGTGTGCTTGACGTGGCCGCATGCAGAGACGATTTGATCAGATGAGGCCATTGGCTGGATGCAGATAGAACATTGAATCTCTGGATCTGTTTCGCCCGCGCCTCCTTCGTTAAGAAGGGTGGATGATAGTTGCAGCTGCAGTGATTCGAGGTACTCTGTGCGGGAAGGCATTTTGATAAGTTCCGAAGAGTTAGGCGTTGATATTCTAGGGTCGATGGAAGCCTTTAGTGTAAGTGAAGTTATTCTGAGAGTGTTCTGCTGGATCATGGCATACTTTCCTCAACTGTATATACTACTCGGATGCAATGCATTGTTAGAAGACTAAGAGTCGGTTCTTTATAAATCGTTTGTATTTCTTACCATTGTTTCTCTACGCGTTGAATGCGAGCGCTCTATTCTTAGGTATAGAACAAAGCTAAGACAAAAGCTGTACTATTAGTTATTCTGGGCCGTCAATTATTATCGCTACAATCACGTGCCACGTTCATATCTGCCTCAGGCTCGCGGCTTTCCGTATTACTCGTGTCCTCTGGTCTCAGGGTATCCGATGGGTAAATGGGTCGGGGCAGAGGGCCAGTGGGTACGCGTTTGCTACCATTGTCTGGGTGTCGCTGAACAGAGTAGAGGATAGCAGCTGTAGCCAAACAGGCAAGGTTTGCAAGGTAGGGTAAGAATCAGTGATTGTAACTGACCACGAAGGTTCTCTTTCCTGTCAAATTCTATATAGTGGGCGCCTGGGGGTTGTGACTGCTGGTTATGACCGTTGACATTCTGGCGGCCAGGCTGAACGCTCTGACCGCAGTGTTCTTGCGGAGTGGTAACGGTCGGTGTAGCACAGGGTTTCTTTGCTGGTAAGACCCATTTCTGAACTTCTTCTCTCGTATATTTGCACAGATGCTGCGCTGTGACAGTTCGCGGGCGTCTGCTTCGCAGACGTAGGTGAAGCCGGTAGGAGACAAAGAGAACGAACAGCGGACAAAAGCGGTTTAGCCTCACTATTTAGGGTAAAGCTAAGTCTAACGGGGCATCAATTCTCTCTTTACCAACTAATGTTGGGGCTACTCGGTAATACTTGGCTAAAGCAGACACTAAGGCTGGCATCTTCGGCCGCGTCTTAGCCAATTGCGAGTCATAGCGCTGGGGACAGCCATTGCAGGAAATTTCGACCAAAAGGGGCCGGAAATGGGATACCGATGTCCCAAGGCATACACTTATACAGGTATGGTTGGTTGTAGCAGCTTACGGCGACTGTCTTTATATTCCCGTCCCTAGTGTGTACCAGATGTGACTATAAGATCTGCAAACTGGCGTTAGTAAGCCGGATTCCAGCCCCGCCAGGCTGGAGGAGCAGTCAATGACGTCGCGCTTGCCCCTTACGGTGGAGTAAACAAGAAACGGGCTGTGCCTACGCTCACATTTCACCAATTACCGCAATCAGCGGTCGCTACGAAGCATTTGATTTGTAGGGATTATCTTCGGCCCACCGCTCATTCGGCGCACTGCCCCCTCCGGCTTGCCTATATAAACTCTCTTCTTCACCTGCCCTCCAACGCCTCTTTCTTTTCCTCTCCACCACAGACGCTCTTTCTCCTGCCAGCAAATAGCATCCCGCTCTTTTCCTCGCTTTCCAACGCCCCCTCTACGTGGTCCATCCCCTCTTCTACACTCGCTCACCTGCTTTCGAGTCATGATGCTCTTGCGTTTTGGCCTCGCCATCATGGCGATGGTCCTCATGGCTGTGACGGCTTCCGTACCGACGTCGAGCTTTCGGGCCATGAATGCTCCTCTGGCCGTGATGAAGAGCGCTTTCGTCAACTCCTCTCCCATGGGCTCTCCGAAGTAAGTGTCTATTCCTCCGATGCCTTTGGCTTCACCAACGAAGAGGCTTCGGCACCTTTGCCAAAACTCACTTCCAATATTGCCCTACAAACTTGACTTGGGCCCCTCCCAGTTTCCTCGAACTTCTGATGCAACTCGGGATTCGATCTTTTCTAAGGTCTCGAACAAAAAGCATGTATTACTTACTCCGCGTCGCAGTCACCCGATACCTCGGCAGGTAGCCTCCTCTCAAGGCCTCCGCTCTGATCTTGAGGCAATCACTGTCACGGAAACGATCACTCCTGCGGCCGTCACCCAGACTCTTTCTGCACCCACCGTCACGATCATAGCCTGCCCAAGCGAGACGACTTTCAGCAACAGCCCCTCCTTCACCGTGAGTTACTTGCACAGTTCGTCTGACCACGCGCCGGTTTTGAGCTCGACAACTTCCACCGAGGCCGCGTACACCCATCCGTCAGCTCTAGGCTCGACGAGCTCTGCGGAAGCCACCTCAACTTCCGCTCCGGCTCTGAGCTTGGCGGGGCCCACCGAGAGCACGCTAACTCCACTTCCGACTTCGACGGGGCTGAGCGTTTCTAGCTCTACGCGCGCTTTTACTTCACTGACTTTGGCGGCGCCGACTCCGATCGTCACTTGCAGTTCTGGCATATATCAGGCCATAATGCTGAATTCCTCCACCTACTGGCCGTGTGGTTCTCCCGCCCCCACTGAGAGCATCGTCGCTACTTGGTCTACTGAAACGATCGTGCCCATGCCCTCCAGCGAGGTGATGACGACCTTTGTAACCATTACATCCTCGACCATGGAGACTAGTTGGCAGTCGGCTAGCACAGTTCTCGTTACAAGCCCTGGCTCTACACACACTACCACGGTCACCTACGGGACGTCGCCCAAGCCCAGTCCGAATTCGACCTCGTCAGTGCTGTACACTGGTTCTGTGACTACGGGCTGGAACGTGACGAGTTACACGATCGCCTGGGGGCCGTCGCTCACCTCTAGTCCGAAGCCGATCTCGTCAGCGTCATACATAAACACATCCACCTCAACGGAGACCCAATCGCTGTCGGTCAGCACGGTCACCTACACAGGCGATGGTTTTTCGTTCACCACCACGCTCTTCGGGGTGCCGCCGGTCACGGCAAGCTCGTTTTCGAGCTCGAACTTCTCATACAGCACTGTCGGAAGTTCGGGCCATAACTTGTCGACCACATACAGCAGGCCGTCATCGCAGCCATATCCTTCCTCTTTCTCAAAGGATGCTGGCAACACGACTGCCAACAGCACTTCGGAAGTTGTTACTTACAGCACAGTATCGACGCCGCTGTCCCCGTACCCCTCCTCGCAAACTGTAGTCAGCACAACAAGGAGCAGTGGGTGGACTGAGCTGACTCGCAGCACTCCGTCGACGCGGTTCTCGTCAATCGCTCCTCCCAGCAGCTCTACGTCCGGGGTTTCGACGCCTGCAACCACCGCTGCGCCCACTACCGTCTCCTCCTCTGGTACCGGCTCCTCAACTACCCTGCACAACTCCAGCGATATTCCCGCTCCTTCTCTGTGCGCGGGAGGGGGCGAGCACGGTTCATTCGTTCTCACTGTAAGCATGCTCCCTTCACCTTGTCTGAGAAATCACTTACTAGGGCGTGCAGTGGGACAACCCGGAGAGGGGCGTGTCGGGCGACTTCGTGCCCGTTCGCAGACCGATGCACCACCTGTCAGTCGCCGACGGATTCGTCTATGCGCCGCCGCCCAACGAGCCCAGCGCGCCAGCTTCGGGTCCCTTGATGGCCATGTTTCTGCCAAACATGACCAACGGCAACAGCCTCACGGCGCCGGCGAGCGGACAGCTTCCTCCCGGAGGTATCGGCGCCGGAATGCTGGCTGGGCAGGGCGCGTACTGGTTCAATCTCACGGGCGGATACTTCTCCTGCAACCGCGAGCCCCGGCGGCCTGAGGACGGCAACTCGCAAAGCTGCAACATCGAGGCGCAGGCGTATCGGTGGGCGCAGGCTTCGCGCGAGGAGGTGCTGCTGGCGACGACCGTCTTCGAGCTGGACGAGTCCTGCTACAAGCCCGGTGACCGGGGCAAGTGCCACCTGTCCTGGGTCGACTTCTCGCACGAGAACCTCAACTTCACGCTCCTGTCGAGCGTGCGCTTCCGGGCCTTCTACTGGGAGGACGAGGCTACCGACAGGGTCTTCGTGATGGACAGCCTGAACATGGCGTGGGCTGACGACAGCTGCGAGGCCGGCGTCGCTCGCAGCTCGGGCGTGAAGGCGCAGGCCGGCTGGGCCTAGGCCGCTCCGCTTGCTCCTTCTCCTTTTTCTTTGCGTGGTTCTGTAGCACTGCATAGCGGATCTTCAGGATGGCATTCGGTTCCCAAGGCTAGATAGTTCAGACGCCGAGCTCCTGCTGAGCAAGTGGTCCCCAGGAGCTGCGCGCCAGAAGAATGTCAAGAGGCTTCCTCAACGAGCGAGCCAAGCTTTCATCAATGCGAGACTGCGTGATGCTAATGGGTTGAGTCCACGCCGCCCGGCATATTCGGAGCGCTCAGCATGATTGCCTGCCCTTGGCGGCCCCGGCGGAGACAGCAGGATGGCGCCCGGAATCATCACGCCAGCAGGAACGCGCAGGGAAAGGCTTATTCGCCAGCTTCTATGGCTTAGGCCGAGCGTCCGTTCGCGTGCAATCGTCCTCTGTGCATGTGCCAGCCGAGCATGCACCGCGTCTTTTCTCTCCGCCCGCTACAGAGAAGGTAGAGGGCACCGCGCGACATGCTCCCGATGGCAAGCTTGACCGGTAGCGGGACTGGGGTTACATCATCCCATTGAATGAGGGCCCTCGTCAGGAACAGGCACACGCGTGTGGTCATGGGGGCAGGCAGGCAGGCGGCAGGCATTCGAAAGGCAAAACCGGCGCGATAGACAGGGCATGCTTTAAGCAGTAAGGGACGGGCCGAAGGATGCTCGCTTGCGGACGGCGGGCGACGAGACGAGGGGCATGTGAGCACGCGGGAGCCGGGCGGCGAGGGGACTCGAGAGCGGGTGCGACGGGAGCTAAGCAGCGGAAAGGCTGGGAGGGAAGGCTTCTCGAAATGCTGGGTGAGCGGCGGACAATTCGGTGTCACTGTGCTGCAGAGCAAGGTAGACAGGCACGCGGCGGGCGGCGTTTCCGCGTCCTGCAGCGCCGCCAGCCGCCGCCAGCCGCCGCCAGCCGCCGCCCAGGTCCCGATCTCGATGGCCAGGTCCGCAAAGCCCGCACGAGCGACTTTGCAAGGGTCAGGCACGCCATCCCGGTCGCCGGGCGCATGACGAGCAGGCGGAGCGGACAGGCACGCGCGGGCGGGCGTGGGGGAAAGAGGCGCGCGGGACGGGACTGCAGTGGCAGCAGGCGAAGGCGGCTGGGTGAGACACGAGCTCATCGCCAGCTCCAGTACTGGAGTTACGTAGTAGAGGGCGCACAGCTGGGCGACGCGTGCCAGGGCGAGTGCGTGCTCGCGGTGCGGGCGTGACTCGCGCGCCGGCAGCCGCTGCTCGCCTCGTGACAGGCCCTGGCTGGAGGGACGGCCGTATGTACTGCTGCTGCTGCTGCTGCTGCTGCTGCTGCCGCTGCCGCTGCCGCTGCCACTGCCGTTGCATTGCCACACCGCCGCTCGCATCATCATCATCATCATCATCATCATCATCATCATCATCGCAGGTTTTTGCTGCCATCCTCGCGCGAACGCGCATGGCCCGCGACGACTCCTCCCCCGCTCCGTTTCCAGCGGCTCCCGCTCTGGTCCTCGTCGTAAGCGAAGATTCCACGGCCATCGTGCCGCCGCCCAAGCACCTCCCGCTCCCGCTCCCGCTACTCGACCGCCCGCAGCGCGCCCACCACGTCGCTCCCTCGCTCTGAGCTGCAGCCTCGCCCACCGCCCGAGGGCCACGACACACCACCATGACCACCGAGAGCCAGCCCCAGCCCGCCCCGCCCCAGGCCCTCTTCTCGCCGCAACACCCGGCCAGCCCAACCCACGATACCCCGCCGCCGCTCCCCAACCCCAGCATGCCCGCCTTCGCGCCTCAATTCCCCCAGCAGCAGCAGCCCGCCAACGGCAACCGCGTCTCCCACCGCCATTCGCGCGACTTCAGCGGCAGCCAGAACGGCCAGGTCCAGAGCCCGACCCAGCAGCAGGGCCTCCCCATACAGCACCGCATCGCCAACGGCCACCACGGCCATGCGCGCGGCATGAGCGGCTTCGACGGGCCCCGCAGCCCGCCGAACAGCAAGAGTGAGCGCACGCGGCCCAAGAAGCACGCCCAGAGGAGCCCCAACACTGATTCGACTGAGCTCAAAGGCACCGCACACGTCCCATGCAAATTCTACCGCCAGGGCGTCTGCCAGGCCGGCAAGGCCTGTCCCTTCCTGCACACCAACGACCTGGCCACCGAGACCGCCCCGTGCAAGTACTTCCAGAAGGTCGGTCCGCCGCCCCCGCCGCCCCTCGCCCACCGCTAACCCGCGCTCCAGGGCAACTGCAAGTTTGGCGCCAAGTGCGCGCTCGCCCACATCCTGCCTGACGGCAGGCGCGTCAACGGCCCGAACCTCGCCATGGGCCGGCATCCCTTCGGCCGGCCGCCCGCTTCCCAGAGCTCGCTGCTCACCATGCAGGCCATGGCCGGCGGCCCGCAATACCCCTACGTGCCCGCCGAGGACGGTTATGCCGGCGCCCCGTCCAAGCACATCCACGACATGATACCCACCATCGACCAGACCTTCTCCTCGAACCCCGGCTCCACCTTTGGCTCACCGCCGAATGACAGCCGCCTGCCCACCTCGCCCGTGCAGAAGGGCCTGAGCGTCCTCGATGCCCCGCTCCCCGCCTCCTTCGACAGCCAGGGCATCTCGCACATGGCTCGCTACGGTCCCATCGCCGCCTCCGTCCCCTCGCGCTTCGGCCTCGAGTCGTCCTCCCCGCCCTCCTCGTACCAGAACAAGGCGGTTGAGACGTCTACACTGAGGAACCTGCACAACTCGGCCTTTGGGGATGAGGCGCGGGCAAGGAATTTGCTGGGCTCGTCCCCGCCTGCCGAAGAGCCGACGGCCGGCAGGCGCATCATGCATTCGGAGCGCTTCTCGAGGCCCAAGATGATGTCCGCGAGCCTGGGCACGCGACCAGGCTTTGGCCCGGACGAGTGGGATGAGAACTTTGCCTTTGAGGAGGATTTGGTTCCCAACAGCCTCCACGAGCTGCTGACCCCGCAGGAGAAGATGCGCCGCTTTTCCCGCGCCGGCGATGACGAACATGGCTTCAACCACAGGCAGTCCCTCTCCGGTCTTGGCACCCCCGGCGACTCCAAGGTCGGCTCACCTCTGGCCTCCTCCCCCTCGCGGTTCGGCGCCCTCTTCTCCAGGACCCACAAGCCCGTTGACGACGTTTCCTCGAGCCCCGGCGCCAATGTGTTCGGCCATGTTGGTTCCCCCCTCCGTAGCTCCCAGCTCAACCCCAACGCTAGCCCGTCTCTGCGTCCCATTGGTGACCGCCGCACTCCCTCGACTGGCGACGCCAGCCCCTTTGGTCTTTCCAGCCCGCCCCGCCAGACCAGTATAAGCACCCTCAGTCAGCAGCTGCAGCGCACGCGTCTGTCCTCACTTGTATCCGAGTCCAAGCCAGAGGGAGCCGATGACAAGCAGCACCCCGGTATGCCCCGGCTTACTTCCGCCTCGAGCATCGGCTCCGCCGCTTCGAGACCCGGTGTCAGCATGGACCGTGCCATTTCCAGCAGCAGTATTGGTCGTGAGCCCATTGAGGAGGAGCAAGAGCAGGGTCTGTTCGACATGGAGGAGGAAGATTCCGCCGCTGACAAGGAGAAGAAGAAGAGGCTGTCCGGTGGCACCGCTGGCCCGAACTCATCCCAGTGGGGCGTATTTCCGGGCCTAGGTGCAACCAACGAGAAGAGCTCGTAGTCCTGTTGTACACTTTTATTGCCGCCGACGACACTTTTTATAATCTTACTACTATGGGACACTCACGGCTAATGGCTGGATAATTATCCCCTCCCTCTCTCTGGATTGGACCCCAAGGAGGATTGATGCTTTTGACGAAAAGTTAAGAGGAAAGAGGTTTTGGTCTGCTGGTAAGGGGAAAAGGAAACAAAGCCATCTTTTTATTTTTGTACAACCAACAACACCATCACACCACATATAAACACGGAAGATACACAACACCATCACTCACTTTTTTATTTTTATTATTTTTTAGGCTGGGTCATTTTGCGGCATCATCATCCATGTTCCAACAGGGCGGAGAAATGCTCTCTTATTTTTCGACGATTAAAAAAAAAGAGAAATCAAAAGCAATTGGCGGGGGAAAAAACATGGCGTCTTAATACATCTGTCCTTCTTTTCTCTTGATGCGAAATCACCAATCATCATCTGCTAAACTAGCGTTTTGCTTTTTATCTCATTGGTCGGTTGTCATAGCTGGACACTTTGTTACCACGATGGTAGCAAGCGAAATACTCTCTTCCTATTCTTCCCTCTCTCTCTCTCTCTCTCTCTCTCTCTCTCTCTCTCTTTAGTCTGAAGGGCATCTTCACTATTGACAGACTGTCTGACGGATTGGAATGACTGGCAGACTGATTGGCGGGCGATAAGTATGTGGGTTGAGGTTCGCAGCAGCGGCGAAAGGGTCGATGGAGGGCGGGGTGGGGACCCGTTTTGGTGCGGGAGCTCTTTGGTTGATGATCAGGGAGGGAGGGAGAGCGAGAGAGACACAGAGAGAGATAGTAGTACATCCTGGTTGGCATATTGATCTTTTCTTGCACTTGATGCAAACTTTTTTTTTTCCTCGTCTTATCGTTCCTATCCCTTTCACGGGCTTTATTTCACCGTTTTTCATTGCATCATGCACTTATGCAGAGAGCGGACATGAAAGGAATGCTTGAAGATAAATGGTGACGCTCGCTTGTTGAGGAAGGAGATGGAGGCTGTGGACAGATTAAAGTCCGATGGGGTTTCATGGGGGGTTTTTTTTTTTCTTTTTCTTCCGCCCCTTTGTGGAGAGAGCCATTCAGTCGTTCGCTCGTACATTGTTACTGATATTTATCGTACAGAGAGGAACAATCGATTTTAAAGATATGTAGGATTGTGGTGTTTATAGTGTTGTTCTAGGTTTCCTTTTATCTCTCTCTCCCTCTCCCTTTAAACTTTTTCCCCCTCCCCCTATCTTCTTTCTTGGGACGGCTATTTTTCGCAAGAGATCATTGGAAAGAGAAAAAGGGCCTTGGATGCTTTTTCTACAATTGCTTTTCTTGTTCTCTTTTTTTCTTTTCTTTTTTTTTTTTGCTTTTTATATGCGTTATTCACGAGCTGACGATATTACTTTGTTTTTCTTTGCATATAATGGTGCTTCTGTTGTTGTTGTTGTTGTTGTTGTTGTTGTTGTTGTTGTTGTTGTTGTTGTTGGGGAAGTTGGTTTTGTAGTTCTGGACGCTCCTTCGGGTGACGTATGTGGTTAGATGTGAATGGGGAGAGGTAGGATGTAATGGATTGTTGAGGTGTGGTTTTGTGCAAGATGAAACACGGCCCCTTGCTGGTTTTTCACATCCGCCTGGAAATCGCTTGCTAGCTAAGCACTTGGAGGTATGGCCATAATATGGCTATGCGAGCTCTTCATGTCTGGGCACCTGTTTAAGCCCTTTGTACCCGTTTTTCAGCCCTGGCCTGATGGCGGGTTCATAACTTCGTGTGCGACTCAGAGCAGCAAGTACGAGAGTGATGAATGCATATCCATGCAGGGGAGGCGTGACTCTGCTAGAGAGCGAGTAATTGTGGTTCGTTGCAAAATGCCCCATGTCAGTCTGCAAGGCAGAAGTATCGCGTTCGCGCAAATCTCCCAGGGCGAGGAACTAATCATATACGATTATATTCGTCACGAAAGTCCAGCAAGGCTGCATATACGTATGCAGTGTCCATCGCCTTTTCTCCGCCTCACTCTTGACTGCCTTGTGCTCACGCCGGGCCATCGAAGCACTTTGCGTCCTCCAGGCGACCATTACACCTCGTTCACCATTTCTAGGCCGAACCGCCATGGACGACAGTGGGCAAGAGCTGGGGTTGGAGCAACGGAGCCCGCTGCAATTCCTGGGACAAGACATCCCCACCCAACTTCAATCCTTGCCTTTCCGACAAAACAGCGAACCTTCCACAAAAAGACGAGGCATGCGAATCCAGAAGAAGCCCCCTCAGCAGCGGTAGATTTGCACCAGAGCCCTTCCATGTGACAAAGTAGCTGGCTTGTTGAAAGATCGATTCGGAGGCGACAAGGTTCGCCGAGTGCAAGTGCAAGCGGTTCAGAGATTGCATCCGCTACTAACACCGGGTCCGGGTCTTACAGGCAGACCGCCTCCCCGTATTCGAACAAGCCTGGTGATCTCAAGCGATAATATTGAGCGTGGAGTAAGCGAATGCAGCGATAACGCGTGGTTTTAAGCGTTGCTTCGGGATGACAAAGCCCCTTACATACTCCGGCAGAGCTAGACCCGTTTGAGTTCTCCATAGAGCAAGATCATATCCACCAAGCGAAGGGGTAGAGCGTCTTTCCCTATGGCCCTTGGACGCCAACGGGGTGTATGACTCATCATCATCATCGTTGTCGTCGTCATCATCATCCTCATCTTCAAGCCGTGTCGCAACAGCGCTCAGTGACGCCGGCGTTCCCATCTGACGATGAATCCGTCTGTGAATCTGACAACAGCACGTTCGACTGACGGCCAACGTCAAACCACAGACGCACTGATTTGAGAGGTGGACGACTGGCTGACTGCCGAATTTGGGGGCTTCAGGATTATGATGTTGGGCAAGTCCTGAGAGGTTGCTTTAGGCTGAGTATTCTATTGGTTGTGGGGCCAGAGTACCATACTGTCTTGCCGGAGGGCGCAGCGGTGGATCTTCTCAGGGATGGTGATGTGCAAAGGCAATAGCAAGTGTGAGTTAAGAGTTCGTGCTGTGGGAGTGGGCTGGCCAGTCGAGGAGTCATCAGCCTTCTGGACACGGCTAGCACTTGCTCATTAACGCACAGCAACCCCACGTCGTCACTTGACTTAGAATCACGGCTTCGCGCCACATCCCCAAGCCATGGCTTCCGAGTCACAGCCGTTGCCAGCTCAGGATCCGTCAACCGCACCGCAACAGGCTCCGCCTCCTCCCAGAGGGACGGACACCTACGAGGATGCCTGGCCACCGGTCCGCGACGCCCTCACCATCTACATGGCCCGCATGGTCGACCGCAACCGAAAAGAGATAGCCCGCCGCGACCAATGGTTTATCGCCCGCCTGCGCGAAAGGTACCCCGAAGACGAGTTTCCGGAACTGGACGATATCGCGACCGAATCGCTGCTCAACCCGCCACCCAGCCCAGCGCTCTTCGCCAAGCTGGACGACGAGCTGATGCGCTTCTGTAAGGATCAGCTCCCCGCGGGAACGCAGTGGCCGGGTCTGCCGCGCGAGTACATGGCCTTGATGCGCAAGCACAACGGCATTGCCGGCTGGGGCTTCCGACGCAGGTTCCCTGGCGGCGAGCAGAGCACGGCTTTCGGCCACATCGACTCTGTGCTTACCGTCATCCACTTGTTCTGGGATGAAATGGTCAGGTATTGCGATGAGATGCCCGACATATTCGAGATGATGATCAAGCCCGCCAACATGGACACGATGCTCTGTGGCTTCAGGTGCGCCAATCCCGACGATGGCCTCGGCGCCTGGTGGTTCCTGGTCAGGCTTGCCGAGGGCGATGGTGGTGAGAGTCGGCTGGTGTGGGTGCTTTCCCATAGGCGCATCTTCGATTGGCCGCCTGAGCCGTATGACAGCGTCGTCCATTGGCTCACCAACCAGCCCGCCGAAAATTCATGCTTGGATGAGCGTTACAACCGGAAGGCACCCGCCCGCCCATAAGATGGGGGTTAATCCTCAGCACGGGCTGGGCCATGCATCATGCGGCTGGGACTGAGGATCAACCATCAAGGCCATAATCATGAACTTGAATGATCTTACACCATTCCGAGACCCCGGGAGAAAGGCGGGAGATCTCGTCCATAGTTATATGAAACACTGGTCTCGCTTATACATGTGAGGAAACCAAGAAGCCTTCTAACACTCGCGTCCACATGGCTGTACGACGGACTGATCCTTACTCTCCCGAAGAAGAACACGATGACGGTGAAAAAGAAAGCATGACACCCACAATTGCTTTTCCCGTTCACTGAGCCAGGTTAGCACGCTTAACACGCCTTGATATGATGATGCGCTGAGATCCATCCTGGGAAGTTAGCCTTTTCTAAAATAAAAAATAAAAAAAAATAAAACAAACAAATGTGGGGTGCGGTTGGCGCTTGCGCAGCGGACTCAATTTCCTGTTCAGGTCTCTTTTAGGAACCAACACCCGCACGTCCACTCCACTAAAA
>JAJJID010000497.1:0-27100 GCA_022204955.1 Macrophomina pseudophaseolina
CCGTAGATGAGGGGAAGCCCATTCCATGTTTAGCTTCTATAATCCTTCAGTCAGTAGAGTTCATGTAATAACGTGTAAAAGGTAACCCATGGCGCTTACGCAAGTGGATAGATACCGTCAGTGGAATAGAAACTACCCAAGAAGCTGCTACAAGCGTATCATCCCAGCTAAGACTTTGCGTAATTCTATATCTCACGAAAAGCTTCAGCATTAAAAAGATAAATGAAATGAATGTAATAGGGTAAGAAGTATAGACCGCGTTCTTAGCAGCTGCTGCCAACTGCATTATAGTAGTAGTAGTGGTAGTAGTAGTAGTAGTAGTAGGAGAGTCGTGCAGGAAACAAGTAGGAGTAAGAAGACACGTTAATGAGGGATGGTATAGATAAAGAGTTTGGGAACGTTGCTAGGATTATAGGCGTCATAACGACCACACCGTGTTGAGGATCCCCTTTAATTTGTTCTATCAAGTGGAGCCATCTCCGAAGGGTTAACGGGCTGGTAAGCAGATACGGTTCGCTGATAGCAGGAAATGACATTGAGAAATGACATTAAGAAGGCGCATTACCCAGACACGGGATAGGAGGGGGGGAACGCCTCGCAAACGCCAGACGGGTAGCTGCTGCAAAATCTTATGCTCAGCTAAACACATAATTCCTGGGGGTAAAGCCGGGCCGCTGTGCCGGCTCTGAGACTCTGCCCGCGACAGCCAATTAGAATGTTTATGTTAAGCGAGAAGGCAAGTGCCGCTGCATTGGGCGTCTCGTAGCTGAGCCGCAGCACAGTGTGGCTATAGATAATCCTTATCCCGGGACTTGCCTGGTTGCGGCAGAGGGCTGGAACGGTCTCCATAACGGATATGCGCCATCCGAGGCCAGAGACGTAGCCGTTAGCTGTAAGCGGAAACTCATAAAGACCTCCTAACTTATGCCCAATGCAAGCAAGGTTCTAGAGGTTTCGAAAAGTTCGCACCTTCCCCGCGAGGGCCTACTCATATGGTTGTAGGAGCGATAATGTTGCGGTGTTGGACTGAAAAAAGCACGGCGCCGCACTGTTATTCAGTGCGAACTGATTGAGTTATATTCCAACATGCGGGGATCAGAGGCCCGGATGCCCTACCGTCTTGGCGCGGAACAAACCTCCCTCTCTCCGATGCCAGTGCGCTGGAAACTACGGAATGGGCGCAAATAGTGTAAACAAAAGCAAAATGACATGTGATTTGGGCGGAGTGATTCACAAGTTCTTATAGTCTGACAGTAAGTCTGCTTATATACATAGAGAAGAATACTACCCGAGGGTAAAGTAGTAACCGTGGATGCTGGTGGTCTGAGTGAGTACGGATATCTAAGGGGTGGTGTTACGGGTAAAAGGAAACGATCAAGGCATGAAGACATATAAGGCAGGAAAGTATCAGTGATGAAGGTCTACAGAATACGTAGAGTTAAACTAATTCCAACGTTCCACTAGAATACCCTCTACTGTGAGGGCTAGATAAATATAATAGGAAAATGGACTAAGAAGTAATAGCCTTTCCACCCTCCTAAGCGGCAAATCCTTAACAAGTAAGCGGCCCATATAAGAGAAAGACAGCAAATAGACAATATTCACAACAACTAAAAGCCTGGCCCTCTCACCCATATAAGGGCCGACCACTGCTGGCTAAACGGACACCGCTAGCGTATGGAACACACAAACAACGACAAATGCGGGCTTCGTCGTTCCTCCTTATGCTTGAAGTCCTTTCCTAGGAGCTAACTATCTCTCCTCGCACATGAGATCGACGTCCTCCTCTTCCTGAACTAGTGCCTCAGAGACGTTCAATCCACCCTATATGGGATGCGATAGCCTATGGATACTATTACGATAGCAGAATCCCGTCATTACTAGAAAAAGGCTAGATGAAAAAGGCTAACGAGGTTTTACCTATAATAACAGATGCGCAAATTTGCAGGTGGAGAGATCTAATACACTTCGCGACCAAGGAGCCAAGGTAAGGCAAAGTAGCTCCCCACTTAGGAGGAAAAAAATAAGATGGGGGAAGGAAAGTGCGTTCCATAGGCTAGCGACATGGGAGAGCAGCTCGCTGGACTGCTCGAGCAACTGCAACCCCCTTTCCCATTACTTTTGGCCCCCGACCAAGAGATCTTTTCATGTGAGCGATCGCGCATATGACCGTAGTTACGGGACGGAACAACATCCCCGATGCAGCCACTCTTGGCGGAAAAAGTCAATAAGGGACGGCTGGGCCAACCAAGCAGACGCCAAGTGCTTGGCGCCATCTTGGTTGTAAGCCGACTTCCAGACTAAGGCCCTGTTTCGTAAGTCCTGATCAGGAGGCTGCCGATCATTGTTTGCCACCTGTTCAGTGCCAAAAGTAACGGCGTGTTATTATATAAGCCGTCTGATGTTGCTGAAATGATGGGGGTGTTTGCGCAAGGCCGTTTCAGTACGGTTATTGCATGGTTATTGGTAGCCAAGGTGGCGAGCTGAACTTCATGTGAACAAAGGGATAACGACTATAATATTAGTATATTTGCCAGCAAATTTTGATGGAATGCTTATCTTTCCTTACCTTGTACTTCTTGTAACCTCGTTATTATGGCCTCCTGTGGCGCGTCTAATAACGCGGGCTACGTAACGCCGCATGCCGGAGGTTGAATAGCTCCTTAGGGTTGACAGGACGCCTACCTGCACGCGCCTGCTCGCGTGGATGATAGCGGACTTTTTGATAAGGCGTAAGTGCGTTCCAATTAGTCTTACTGGTGTAGCCAGCGTCGGCAAGATAGTAACGTCCTCCAGGCACGGCAAAGCCCTTGGTATAGGCAAGCCTTAACACCCGGCTATCATGGCTGGAGCCCTCCATGCCAGGTAATACGTATATAAAGTTAAGATCCAAGTCGCATACTACAAGGACATTCTGCGACAATATTTGATCCTTATTGCGCCAGGCGCCAGTCTGATTATTGTCCACTGAGATGGGAGGATGCGTGCCGTCAAGAGCGCCCATTGCCTTAATAAACGGCTGAAACTTGGGGTTATCCGCAATCTTTGCCTCGATAACGTTTGTCGCTGGTAAGCGGGCAATCTCTTTATCAAAGAGACAAAGCTTATCCAGTACTGCATGGAAGATAATACCAATGGTCCTTGTCGAATGGGGAAAGTCGGCACGCTCCTCCCCCGCCCTTTGTACGAGAGGCCTCATCGGCTAATCTTCAGGAAGATCAGCACTTGTTGCGCAGTTGATATAAATGACATGGCAACGAGGCCCAGACGTTCCAGCGCGTTCAATAAGAGCTCGAAGCCATCTTGCAATAATCCAGTAATATCGTACATAGCCTGCCGAGGCCACCAGCGAGCCTCCAACGGTTCTCTTGCTCCTCTCGTAGTCGATAATTTGAGGCGTTCTTTCAAGGGGTAAATTCGAAATCCACACCTCAGAGGGTCAAATGCACCAAATCCACACATCGGCTCTGAATCCACACCTCCGTGGATAGGCCGCAACCGTGCGCTATCGCTTGGCGCCGCTAATTTCTTGGCAGTCGAGCACAGACCAGGGTCGCCTCGTACACGCCGCCACTGCCTCTAGGATCACCACCCGATCGTAAGTCTTGGCACGGTGTTGACCTTTCCGCCCCGCCCTACGCGCGCATACACGCGCCGTAGCGCCTGAACGCATCCTCCAATGGAATGAGGTGCCTTACTCCCTTAGTTGAAGACACGTATAAAGTCATCTAAGATCACAAGTTTCCCTTGTTCCTTAGAAAAATAGTCCAAAGTCTGAATCCACATGTCTAAACAAGCTTGGTCCAAATCCACACCTCTACCAATGGCCCTAATCCAAATCCACCATTCTCTTAATTTTGCTGATGAGCGTATCTGGCTTCACAAAGGGACGATCGGCTACATACTTGCGGAAGACATGAGAGAGATACTGTCTACTCCGCGCCTGCTTGGACCCGAGGTGAGTAGACGCCGGGCAGGTGTGTTCGACGGCGTGCGTGATGCGCACGCCTCCGTCGGCCCACTGAGCAGCGCGTGCGTAGAAAGTACACTTATTAGCTGGCGCGCCAGCGCAGGAAGCGGCCCATATTTTGCGGTTATTGTTGCTAGCTGGCTTATACGACTGATTGGCATTACCAACGGCAATAAGGATCGCTTTCTGAGCTTCTGAAACTGAAGAAAGGAGAGTACCAGTAGTAGGAAGCAAAATAACGCCGATAAGGACTCAACACTATAGTATAGAGTTACATTGCTACGAATTAGGTGTAGAAACCCACCGCTTGTGTGACGGGCGCTGAATAAGCGAGAATACGATAAGGGAAAGCGTCTTGTCTGTGCTATCGCACTAATACGGTGGAACGTCGGAGGTGTGGATTCAGAGCGGGTGTGTGGATTTGGTGAATTTGACCCTCTGAGGTATGGATTTCGAATTTACTCCTTCTTTCAACACCTACCCTGAACGTTGCGGAGTACAACAGCGTCATTAGTAGCCCGCCTATCGCCGCTAGCGAGTGCAGCAGGGCTTGCGCGTTTTAACCGTATTGAGGCATTGATAATGAAGGAGGAGTAATGTGTACACGGCGAGGGTTGAGGAGCCAAGGGTGCCGAGGGAGAGGTGGACGTTTTCATCAACACCAAGCCCTTGCACTAAGCCTATACAAGGATAATACGCCTTCATTACTGACACGAATGAACCCCCAACCTTCATCGTTCATCAACCGTCATTACCGTCTGAATCAGGTAAAGTACGCAGCTGATCATACGCAATGATCACGAGCGAAAACACCACGCATGTCAGCTACCCCCTGCGCTAACACCCTCCTGATCAGGACTTGCGAAGCAGGGCCTAAAGGTGCCACGCGATAAGTATCGGAAAATCACGGTCGGCCTGTCATGGGGAGACCCTCACAGGCAACGCGAAACGAGAACCGGATGGGCATATGGGAGTGGCGCCTCTGCACTCCGTCGGTCACCCGCGGGGCGTAGTGCGTAGTAGCCACTGCTGCCTCCGAGGACCTCACCCTTTCTCTGAACTTTGACCCTTGGTGCACCTGGTTGGCAGGAAGGATCACGTCCTGGCCGGAGAGGCTGTTGCGTGGCTCGAGAGAGCGGATGCGCGTGTCGGTATGCAGAGAGACAGAACTGTTCGCCTCCAAACCCAATACTGAACCAAACGAGAAACATAAACTGGGAGCTTTTAGGACAGCAGGCCGGCGATGCATGCTTAAGGAGCAATCAGGAATCACTCAGGCAGGAGAGGTTTTGGTTCCGGCCCTGACTGTGGAGGCCGCAATGAGAGAGTCGGCTGAAAACTGAGGTAGGGGCCTGGATAAATCTTGGGAATACCAGGGGTAAAGGCATGACAAATCCTACTGCAATCCGTATATAGATACACTTATATGATTTCCTGCCCAGTGGCGGCGTGGAGGGAACCCTGACCTCTAGGCTCACTTAGCGTATAAGGAAAGGAGTGCTATGCGTAAATTATCCATGGCTTAAAACGTCTGCGTGCCCCTGAAGAGATTCACTATCTAGCGGACAAACCACAGTAGCGTCCTCGGCGAAGTGACGAAGATGGTACCGGAGCACGTGCTTTTTCAAGTCCTCTCGGCTACAGAACTCTTTTTCGCGCTTTGGTGAGGAAAGGTCCTCATCGCCTAAGCAGAGAAAGCATTGAGTTGGCTTATATTTTAGGCTCTGGGGCTCCGCCACACTTATCAACCACAGTGACGGCGTCGGCGTCGGACGTGTTCACTCTGTTTAACGCCTTTGAGCTTTGTGGTCCACGACGATCCTCTTTCTTCTGGTAGAGAGCCACGAGTGCCGCGATAGCCCGAGATTCTCAACGTCGTTCTTCGTTTATCGTTTGCTTCGATGGTGCGAATAGCGCTTACACGGCTCGAGATCACTCTTCTAGAGTATACCTATACTTTACCGGCTCTAGAGCGTCTGCTGGGAGATTATTAGGCTTGCTTTGGATGCCGGCGATGGTATGATCTCTATTAAATCGTGTCTTAGCTTTTCTGAGCAGCGCTTCTTTCTGTCGTCTCTTTTCGTTGCGGTAGGCTCGTACCGCTTCGTCTTTCGCAGCTCGTAGAATGGGAAGACGCGGATTAGAAGGATTCTGCTGTTTGATTTACATCTATTTTAGCTTCAGTTTATCTATCTGATTTCGTGATTTCGCGAGTTTAGGGTGTGCCTCGATGTGATGTAGTTGTTTAGCAGGTATTTTCCGGGGTCGTTGCATTTTTGGCCCTCGCCTCATGTCACTGGCAGCTCGTAGAATAGTGGACTTAGCCGGTACCCCGCTATCTGCTGCTTGGATTTGGGCGCTGATATATAATAAGTGGGAATGCTACTAGAAAGCTTAGGGATCAGGATACTCCGTAGTCGAATTTCGCGATGAATTGCTAATCTCATCTGTACGAAATTAGCCCACATAGGTCCATAAATTGAGCCCAATGTATTGGAGAGAGAGTTTCCGGAATTAACTACAGTTATTGCATACTTCTTCCGTCGCGCACTTTTAAATAAAGGATGGAGCATCTTGTCTACTCTAGTATTGTTACTTAGTTTGCGGAGCCACGGGCGTACAGTACTGTATGGAAGAGGCTTATGGGATATTTCGATTCCACGTACAGTGCGGCGCGTCTTTCGAAATATCGGTAGCTCGAGCACCTCCTCCTTCCACGGAAGGCGCATCTGGTTCGTCGAATTGAGAAGTTTTAGCCTTAGTAGCGCTTCTAGGCTAGTGAGATCTGGCGCCGTAAAAGCTTTGTTACTGAACGCTAGTGCCAAAAAGTAAGTGTGCGGGGAGAGTATGATGTAGGGGTGATGGCGGATCTCGGCTGTAGTGAATGTGTTACCGACGGTGACGTTAACCCCCAACGATGGCAACGCAGTATTCTATCATACTGTTGGAAGAAATGATGTGACAGCTCGTTCAGTAATGAAGGGATAGATTGGCGTGGTGTTGGAGGAGGGCGGCCCTGGAGTGGCCTTTTATCCTCCCTGCGTAGATTACACTTGGCAGGAAATCAAATACACATGATGTTCCAGCGCGTTCGCTCGAATGCCGGTCAAATCCGGCGATGAACGCCGGGAGGTTATAAGGTGTCCTTGCATCATTTATATAGAAGGCAGTCTTCTACCAGTCCGGCAACGCCACTCATGTGGGGGGGATAGATCTGCATATTCGACTTTTTCGTTTGTTTACTAAAGCCCAGACCGCAACGCGAACGTGGCGTGAAACGCATTCTTCGCAGGTTTGGTGGACGAGTTAGCAAAGCTTAATGGTTAAACGTAGCAAGACCTATAAGACTATAGTTAAGCTTAATCCTATTAAGGCCTCTCGCTCCTTTAGACTAGGTAATGCAAAGTGCTTAGGTGGGTCGATAGGTTTACCTCTTTCGGCAGCCGTCGATGAGCTCCTATCCATCTAAGTCCGGTAATGCTACCCACTTGCTATGGGTCGCAAGCGGTGCTAAACCTCTCTACTTTCGAGCATGAATGATAGTTCAGTAGAGGCGTGGTTGAAGACTGCACTACGATAGGAATCCAGGGCATGCCTTATCCCCGATGTTTCCTATCCCCAGGTTCATTGCCATGCAATCGGCCATCTGTAACAGATTTTACGTAAACAGCTTTCACGAAGGAAAAGACGAGCCAGGCCCGGTGCGAGAGTATTGGACTATTTGAGCGCAAGGCCTGAAGCACCGCGTGTCCCATGTGATGACCGAAAGAATTTCTCTGTTCAGCTTCGAAGTGCGTGCAAGCGCCAGGAACGATATCGTCAAGAGATATGTATAAAGAGGTATGCAGGCAAGATATAGAACAGGTCAGACTCTACCGCCTCGCTTATGCCCAAGAAATGTCCATTGGCCGCACCAAGACCGGCTGAACGGCGCATGGCTGCCTTCGGCGGCCGGGATTGTCTATGACGTAGCGGTATGTAGAAAGTTTGACACTGAGACATGGGCACGGAATGCAGAAATCACCGAGCGGAGGGTCAAGGAGCAAGACGTCGCAGATAGGCACCGACGTTCATGTTGCAGTGGGGAGCTTTGGTTGGGAAGATAAAATGTAGTCTGCTTTTCCGAGATATCATCAAAATGCTTAGTTCGGTGCGAAATCAACATCAGGAGGGAATTTGACGCGCCCCCTGAGTTCCTCCTAATCTGAAGCACAAAACTCCAGAGCCAACGACATCCATCCCCTGCACCAAGGCTGTGTGTGGTCGAACAGTCACGCCCATGAATGGGTGAGAGATACAAGGTTTCCGTATTTCTAAGCTCTGAGACAATAATGATGATCAGTGACATCTGGCTCACCAGGGAACTCTACACGTAAATCACAGCTTCAACGTGAACTGGCCAAGCAACGAGTCCTCCTCGAATTTCTGCCGCTTAGCAAGCATCTCCTCCACATCCCAGCTCGACCAAACGAACCTCCCCTTCAGGAATTTTGCCGCCGGGCTTGCCAACCAGACCGCAAAGCCTTCCGGCAAGCTCTCATCATCAAAATTCGCGGACTCCTCTGTAAGACCGAGCTTGCGGGAAGCCGGCGATAGAATATTTCCCGGATTAAAACTGTGGATTCGAATCGGCGATCCCGGCAGCTGATCCACCTCAGCCTGCAGATGTTGCATCATATGGGTGAAAGCCAGCTTGTTGGAGCTGTATAGCGCCTGCCCAGGTATCTTCAAGTAAGTCCCGCCAGTGCTCACATCGAGAATGATTTTCTCGCGGTTCGGAACCTGTACGCCGGTTGTGTCCTTCGCCGTCCCGACCAGGGCATTCAATGGGATGGCGGGGATCTCGGGTGCAAGGAATGCGCGCACGAGATTTAGATTTCCGCCAACGTTGGTGTCGAAACCGTCGCGGATGGCCTCCGGATCAAATTCAAGAGCGGTTTTACTCTGGTCGAACCGAGCGGCGCTTGTCACCAGGATATCGACATCCTTGGCTTGCCCGTCTGTGCTCAAACGTTTCCGGATGTCTTCGAAGACAGAGTTGGCACCATAGGCGTTGCGGATGTCAAGTAGATACGTCCAGACATTGGTCTTGCCCTTTGATTCGGCGATCTCGGCACGCAGCTGAGCGGCGCCGTCGTCCAAAGACTCTTGCCGGCGGGCGATTAGGACGACGTTTGCTGCTCCAGCTTTCGAGAATCCACGGGAAATGGCGTATCCAACGCCTGTAGCGCCACCGCTGATTACCACGGTCTTGCCAGCTGCAGAGTTGGCAGGGTTGGTCGGATCGATGGCAGGGTACTGGGTGCGGTGTTGAGTACTCGTCAAAGACGTATACTTTGCAAGGATAGTAGCAACGATGTCGGCCATTGTTTCAATATTCACAGAAAACTTTAGAAAATATTGTGAGGGTAGTGAGTGCACAGAATGAGTGGTTCGACTGCGGATGCAGGTTGTCTTAAAGAAGTATGCTACTTGTACCTTTCTACAACCATTTATTATCCTGGTAGGTTTTGGCGAGTGTACGGCTACGCTGAAGATTACCAATCACCTTCTCGGTAGGTGTGCATAGACTAAGGATTTGCTGGGCTGAGGGGCGGGATGCTCGGATGCGGGTATCACTTCTCCGAAATTCGGCCATCGCCACAAGTTCTTACAAATCAGGCTCCCTGCGGCTTCTGAAGTCTAGTTGTGGCCGCTAACGAGTCAAACTAAAAAAAAAAATAAGAGTACATATAGGCTATTTTCCCGAGCCCCAGGGCCAGCGACTTTATGAATTCACGGGCTAAAGCCCGCACGAGACGAAGTGTTGGAACATAATTCAATCAATTCGCACTGAATCACAGTGCGGCGCCGTGCTTTTTTTGGTCCAACACGAAGCGACATAAGGATTAAGATCCCTCGCGACCAGCAAAGCCGCGCGACTAAAACTCCCGTACCGAAGAACTAGGTACGCGAGCCGCGGCGCATACGGGCTTATTCAACAGGCAGCAGCCAAAGCCCACAGAGCACGTCAGAATCACAAGAAGCACGTCCGCAGCGCCAGAAGACAGATAACAGGAAACTAACAAGAGACTAACTATGCATAGATAAAGTAGGCAATCGTTAATGTTGCCCGACTATCCGCGCGTCTTTTCACTAATCAAGCCTATCAAAAGCAGAAAAAAAAAGCAGGCGATACGAAGAAAAGAGCAGAGTGAACGCTAAGGTAGAAGAACTCCCTCCCTCTTAGATTGTCCGCGTGAGATAGATATATAGGTTAAACCACAGACCGACCTAGGAAGTAGATGCAGAGGTCATACGTTCCCCTATCTATACTCTTATTTACGTCCATGTTTCAGATCGTTGAATAGGAGGGAGGAATAATTTCTTTATATATACAGCGTGCTGGGCCTTGAAGAAACCGGAATCCTAAAATGGCTTAGCGTAGAATAGCGTTCCCTGTTCCTATGGCCTACGGAGGCTGACGCGGTGTTTGAATCATCATTATTATTACCATGATTGCGCAGCCGAAGGGGTGCATTTGCGCTGGAGATGCCTTAATGGTCTCCTAATTGCGCAAGATGAACGGCTAGACGTCTGGCAGATGAGTGTTACGTATAAGGCGCTTAGCGATGCGCTTCTGCGTGAAGCGCTTGTGCCTTTTACTACTCTCGACCATACATGAAATCACCACTCGTGATAATATGGGTATAAAGATGGGTAGAGTGCTCCTACTATTAGGGAGAATGCCGATATATCTAAAGCATAGGAGGATGCTTGCAACATATTAAATACGATTATTGTGCTCGAGACGCCCTCCAAACATACCAAATGTAAGATTCGCCATAAAGTTGAAGTTAATGGAATTGTTATACATGCGCACGATATTAACCGATTCGTTTTCTCTCGTAGAGGCTTCTTTCAGTTCGCGGTATGGTGGACGTAGCGGCAAAAGGGAGATTTCCGTTCAGCAAGGGCTTCTCTTAAGGTGGGCGAGATACTACGACGCAGTCGAGCATAGAGTTCCTCATTCGCGCTTTAGTTAAACCGCGGTGTTAACACGGTTGAACGAATTTGTAGGACTTATAAATAGTTATTACTTACCATAAGATTAAGACCCGGCTGTAGTAGTAGGACTATAACATCGCTATTCTTCAGGCTGGTTCCCTCGCCTAGATGAGGCTTTTTAACCATATATATCTTTCCAGCTCTCCGGATCGATGTAAGATAAATGAACTGGCGCGACCCTTACGATTGTCCTGTACTGCTTATGAAGCTGGCCAAGCCAGCAAGTTTGATTGCCGCGGAGTCGTTGATAGAACCAAAGCCAGCTGCTCGGCCTAGTGTGCTAAGGCCCTGGGTATGAGCGTGGTGGATGAAGGAATAAATTATAGAGAGCTTGCCCTCCACAGTAAAGATATGGCAAAAGGCAAATACAGAGTGTGAACGAGAATATTATATCAAAGGGACCCGAAGTTTCAAAGTAGTGAATGAAGAGGATTTCAGATAGGGTTATGAATTGCTGCTATGTGCTTTTCTGGTAGTAGGATTTCGACGCGGGAATCAACGAGCTGCTCTTAGTTCTGCTTTTTGAGGCATCGGTTAAACTCAAGATAAACTGAAAATATATTAGTACCCCGCGCCTTCGGCAGACTTGGTATTTGGCCTTTTAGTACCCAATTATGCATAGCCGATAACCCCGAAGCCACGATACTTAACACCGAGTCTACCTTATCTCCTATGATCCTCATGCGTAGAATATTTAGTGCTATGCTACATTTGTGCGCCCTGCGAATATATGGCGTTCTTGGTTCATATAAGGCAGCTCCATACTCGCTTTTATCGGCTCGGCTGCAGTTCCGCTGCCGGCGATCTCTAGCCTATATACTCGGAATGCGCACTGGGCTGAGCGGAACGAGCATGCTGCGGTTAGCTCACTTTGCGGAAATTACCCACATTCGGCAATAATAGCTCCTAGCTCCGATCCCGTCGACCTCCGTGTGCCAGTAGCACGGTATCGGCGTGCCGCTGGAACTTCGGGTACCGGGTCCTCAACCATCCGCTCGAACAATATATATTGATTTCGGCTTTATAAGCAAGACTAACCTCCCGGCCTTCGTGGCGAAAAACCCACTGGACCGAAATAATTTTGAGAAATTAGCATATTGGATCCTCCTTCAAGAGTCTATAGACTTGCTATTAACGTAGGTTTATTCTTTAGCTATTTCTTCTCTAAGTCCTACACCGTAGTATAAAAATTACCGCAATCTGAGTTGTGCTTTCGGCTGGTCCTTTTGTAGCACGGGAGAAGCTCTTCGGATTTCGGATTAATGCTATACAATTTACACGAACGGAGAACGATTCTAAAGGCCATTTTTTAACTCTTAGTCCTTTGTGTCTAGCATTCCGAGAGTTTCGCCGACCGACTGGGTGATTCACGCCAAGACATGGTTAGAGATGTTCGCTTACATTATAACCTCCCCCCCCATCGCAACGAGAAACCCTGTGTTCCGAAAAAAAGCCCGAGATACTTCGGACTTGCAGCAGCTTAGCAGGTAGACCTGTGTAAATATGCTTATAGAGTTATGTTGGATATGCTCTATGGCCATTATGGTTTGTTGCAGACCCTTTTTTCTCTAATATTACGCAGGCTTGGCTGTTTCTTCCCTTGATTTCTATAGCATAAGCCTTGATGGTGCGAACAACATTGCTCTACTATAGCACCACAAATACCTTTTTCTACCAGAAAAGCTAGTCAGAGAAGCGCATATATACTCTAGTGTTAAGCCACGTACTAGCATACTATTAGGAACAGGATATATGGTGTAGCAGGAGAATCTGTCACGCAGGGTGGTACTTGTTAGCGCAGCTATGGCCAATCTCGGCTAGCTGCGATTCGGACAAGGCAAGGAGCTCGGCTTCGGTGGTTGATGTGGTGACGGTGGGTTGTTTAGTGGCTTTCCAATCTACTGGACCTCCAAATAGCGTAACGAGCGAGCCTTGGTGGCTTCTACGCGTTTCTTGATCGTTTGCGTATGCCGCGTCACTGCTGATTGTGAAGATATTTTGTTCATCCTGGTAGACTGAGCCGTTAAAGCACAAGGCGAGTTTCTTTGTTCCTCCAAGGTATTCAAGGAGTCTCTGCGCCAGTGCGAGGCGACGGTGTGACGGATTAGTTAGGTACGCTGATAGAGCTGATGCAGCAAAGGCAATATCGGCTCTTGTACTGATTGCAGCGAACTGTACTGATCCCATCTTGCTTTGGAAGGTGTGAACGCCTTGTGGCGTTGCATGGGAGTCCTCATTTGGTGTGAGAGGCTCATCTTGTGGCAAAGGCGTTGCTGGAGCGTTCACTTCCTTAACGTTGTATTTGGTAATCAGGCTGCTGATGTATGATTCCTGAGAAAGCCAGAGCAAACGCTCTTGTCGGTTGCGAACTATACGCAGTGCAAGGAACCACTGGATTTCGCCCATCATGCGCATCTCGTAGCGCTGGAATAGGTCCTCTTGGAATACGTCTGCGTATTGTTCATCGTCTTTATAAAAGGCAACGATAACGTCATCTACAAAGAAGAACACAAAAAGATAGTTATTCGCGTAGAGGCATAGGGCGTCTGGAACCGGTTCTAACCCGAGTCCGTAAGTGTGTTGCAGAAGTGACGTTGCCAAAGCGCTGGCGATTCTTTGAGGCCATATAGCGCTTTAAGTAGTTGAAGAACTTGCCCGTTCTTTAACGTTATTCCTTCTAGTGGCTTGCAGTACGTTGTTTGCTCAAGTGGGACGTGCGGAAACGCATTTACAACGTCGTATTGTCTTGTTTTAAGGTCGAAGGCGCAAATGATGGCCACAAGCGCTCGGAAAATACGGAAGGCTAGGGTAGCTGCAAAGGTGTCTTCTTGGGTTGTTTGTAGATCACCTCTGACGCAGATGCGTGCCTTGCATTTTAGTAGATAGCCGTTTTCATCGAATTTGTACTTGAAAACCCAAGTAAGCGGTATAACCTCCTTGGTGTTATCTTGCACGTCCGTTTCTGAAATGACTCTCCACACCCCCTTATCCTGGAGTTCCCGTAGTTCGGCTTCTACCGCTTTTAGGAATTCAGGTTCGAGTGGATGCGTAAGAAGTTCTTTAAACGTCTTTGGCTCCGGTGGAAGCGTGTCCCGGTGCCGGCGAGGCGTTTGTGTAGTAGATAGTGCAGTGGCGAACGATGTCCTCCAGGCTTGATCCGAGTGCTGATTAAGCAGGAGTTGCGTAATGTACGCTGATCTTCGTGTTCTTTTGCCTTGAATGATCGAATTTGGGTTTATTTCGGAGCTGATTTCTGATCTCCTTGGTGCTCGGTTGCCTCTGCTGGCTGTAGGGTCTGGATTAGTATCGTATTGGACTGGTATTAGTGGTCCGAATCTTGATCGTTGTTCTTTATCACCCCCTGAGGCTTGAGGAGCTAGTTGGTAATGTTGTTCGAGCGTTGTAGGCGTGGTTTCTGAATCTAGCCTAGGCTCGGGGTTGGGTTGAATTTGACTGCTTTCGTTGCTGGTCGGTTTAGTGCCTTGCGTTTGGCGCGTTTGAAGGCTGATTTTAGGCTGCTCTTCTCGTGAGTTTAATCTATCACTCGTTGCAGACGGTGATGGCGTTGGTAATCGAATAAGCGAGTCCAGTTGATGGCTGCTACTGGCTTCTACAGCTTGGTGCTGTTCGCTTGATTTAAGGAACTCATCCTCTGAAGATTTAGTGCTCGTTGATGAGGCTGAGAATGATATAAGATCGTCATCGTTTAGACGGATTCGTGGGTGCACGAGGGTTTGTTCTTCCTCGGCTTCGGATACTTCTTGATAGTGTTCTTTTTCGTGAGGTGAGTGTTTGCTATCCTCATCGAACGTGACGTCTCGGACGCGTATGATTTTGTCTGTGCTTGGTGTCCAGATTCGGAAGATGTTGGTGGAGTCGTATCCAACCAAGTTCCGATCAGTGCTCGTTCCTGAAGCTTTTGGGTGCGTGGAATCATCTTGTTTAGTGCGTACGCTTTGCAGCCGTATACACGTAGGTGGCTGATATTTGGCCGCTTGCCGTGAACCTTCTCAAATGGCGTTTTCCAGTTAAGTCCTTTGGCCGGTGTTCGATTAGTGATGTAGGCCGCTGCGTGGACGTATTCGGGCCAGTTGTGATTAGGCAGGTTACCACTGATTCGTAGCGCTCTTGCTTTTAAGACAAGTAACTGTCCAGAACGTTCAGCGTTGCCGTTTTGCTTAGGTGTTTGAGGACTTGACATCTCAAGGGTGATTCCTCTCCTTTGTAGTTCTCTTTAAAAAGCGATTCCAAGAGACTTTTCGCTATCTGAGCGTAAGAATACTACTTTCTTGTGAAAGCGTTTTCTGATTGTTCGCTTCGTTGATAAGATGATGTCTACGCAGTCGTTTTTGTTAACGTGAGTCGTTGTAATTATGTACTGCGTAGCTGCGTATTCGAGATGCGTGATCCATATATGCCTGTTGGCAGCTTCGATTATCTGAATAAGATTAAATGATATTCGGAAGAATGGTTCCAAGGATGACTCCTCGGGCGTTATGTTGCGTGAGATAATTTGATGAGCTTTAGCTCGAGCGCATATATCGTAGTGCTGCGGTATAGCTTCTTCGGTGATAGCTGCACCCTCTGTGGCAGTTGGCAGCGCTTTGATAACTGCAGGTGATGCGTGAGCAAAGACTTCATGCTATTGCTTAGCTGGACGCTTTCGGATTGTGAGTCCTGCAGTGATTTGATTCGTTGGATTCTTTGCCTTGTTGAGCTCTATGAAGTAGAGGTTTTGGTAGGGCGTTAATTCGCACGTGATGATGTCTTCCTTATAAAGGACTAGGCGGCCTGTATCGAGGTGAACCCCTTTCTTATTTGCCTTGGCAACCGAAACGAGGTTGGCCATGAATGACGGCACGTAGGCAGTGTCCAGCAGTGTTAGGATTCGTTGCGTTGAGTGACGATGAGCCTTGATAGTGACAGTGCCAAACGCTTCTACTGGAATGCGTGTGTTGCCGCTTATAACGTAGTTATCTGGGCCTGCGTTGCGTGTTTTGGTAAACCGCTTCTTTATGTATCGATTGCATACGTGGTGCGAGGAGCCAGTGCCAACTATCCATGAAAGCTGTAGCGTGGTTGGTTTACTGCGTTCATCTACAAGGGATGTGGCAACAATAGCTGTAAGCGCTGCTAGATCTTTGTTCTGTGGATCTTCCGCTTGTGCTGATGAGTCCTGATGATCCTGATCATTGTTGGTAGGTTCGGCTTCTTTAGCTCCTCTGGCCAGTGCGCGTTCAACCATTGCCTTAGTGCGTGGATTACTCATCTTCTTTTGAAGTTGAGCCTGAATCTCCTTCTTTGGCTTCCACCCTGATGGGCGTATTTGTTCGTTTAGGTAGTAGCATTTAGACATCCAGTGAAGCATGCCGCATAGGCACGGCCTTGGTGGTGGACCTCCTGATTGGGGTTTGCCACGCAGCGTTGCTGCCATTGTTGTTCGAGTAGTGCCTTTGCCTTGAGCTGCTTGCTTGCGCCTTACGTGCTCTCGGTAATCGGTGATATAGTCGGTAACCTTTAGTTCGGTTTCCGCTGTTTTGGAAGATTCTCTGATAGCTATTGTAGCGTATTCAGAGTCGTACGAAAGAAGCGCATTAAGGAAGGTATTAACACCTCGCCTTGATGTAACCTCCATCATCTTTAGGGCTTCCGCTTTGTAAACCGTTTCTTCCCATCGGTTCAGCCATTTGTTAAGGTTATGATTATTGGGAGACTTTTCTAGCTGCCGAAGCTGGTTGACGATAAGGCGTTCCTGCGTAGCGTTGGATGGCTTGATCCTCGCTTGCAGAGCACTGAGTTGGTAGTACGGGTGCGTATTAGAAAGACTCTGAAGAATCGGTTGAAGCGAGGCTCCTACGGAGTCATCAATAACCGTTAAGAGGTCGTCAAGCTCCTTGCGGATACGCTCGTAGTCCTTCTTTTCTTCCTTATAGTTATCGAGATCGAGACTATAATAGTCAATCGTCTGTTCTTGTTGTCGAGTTGGTTCAACCGGCGTCGCAAGTTGCGCTGGACGTTCCGGCTTGCTCGGATCGATGTACTTGAAGATATCAGCGCGTTGCGCGCGTGATTGGATAAGGTTGAACCAGACGTCCCAGTCTTGAGAGCCTTTTAAAACGATTATTGGCTTCGAGGACGTCATGGTTGATTTTGATTTTGATGCGTTGTTGATTGGATCGGTTCGTCGGTCGCACGCGTGAAACGGGCCGAATAGATTGACCGATCGCTTAGGAACGCAGTAATGCTGTTAGCTGTAACTCGCTTGTGCGCGTAGCTACGCTGTAATAGGTGCGGTTAGCTGTTGTTAGCTGTCGTTGCACCGTAGTGTGTGCCTTCAATTAGCTGATGACGGTTGAGGTTGCGTGCTGCTAGTGGCACCGTATACTTAAGCCGCTTCGGATGTCGACTGGATGCCTCAGATCGACTGAAAAGTAGTTGTATAATGCTTTAGATGGCAGAAGGCACCAAACGCATATCCGGGCTCGTAACCATTGGATTTGGTGGTGATACCATCAATTGAGAATGAGTGGCATGAGGCGTGAGAGGGACGCTCAGAGAAGTCCTCTTATCCGTCCTCTTCCATGACTAAGCCAAAGTTTATTGTACACACACGTGATATTTCAACAAATAATTACGGCAAATTAGTAATACGGCTCCGATGCCCAATTACCAAGGCAGAGGTTACTCGTCGCTCTGGTCACCTTACGGAATAGTCTACGTTTGCACAATTCTAGTCTGCATTCTTGCTGTCTGAACCCAAACGAACTCCAACCGTACAGTCTATATCAGTCTAAAAACGAGAAATCCAAAACATGCGTGCACTCTGATCCCCCAAAGACACCATTGTCCACCGAAAAAACTCCCAAACCGTTGCGCCGCGGAAGACGAAGAACTGCTCCGCCCATTGCTCCATAGAGAGCGAGCTGAATGCAAGCTCTCTAGCAGGTGAGGTCACCCGTCCTTCCGTCGAAGGTGCAGGCGCCGCGCTGGTAGGTGTAGGACAGGTTAATGTAGCCGCCATCGCCGCGAGTCCAGAAAGCGTTGCCGCGGCCGAGATACATGCAGTCGTAGTCAGTCTTGAGCGCGCCGAGCCTGAAGTTGGCGTCCTTGAAGCCGGCGACGTTGTTGCGGTCACGGACTTCATAGGCCATGTTGTAGCAGACCGCGGCCTTCCAGCGGTTGTAGTCCGGGTTGCGCTTCCACATCTCAGCGGTTGTCGTGCGGGTGAAGCGCTCGCGGGCGGAGTTCCAGTTAGCAATGTTGCCGATCAGGCCAACGGCGGCGTTGATTGCGCGCGTAGTCAGGTCGCCGAGCGCCGCGCTGCCCATGGCAGAGCCGGCAGCGATAACCACAGCGGGGATTGCGCGCTTCTCGATGGCTTTTTCGGTGGTAATATCGACGACGAGTTCTGGGTCGGCCGGAACGCCATCCCACTGGACGACTTCGGTGGCCGCGGCGGCCCTAGGCTCGTTGTTGCCCTCGACGACGGCAATGTCGAGGGGCTCGGTTCCGACCGCAGGAGCGGCGGCAGCGCTGGCAACGGCGGCAGCGGCTATGACGGCAGTGGAGAAACGCATTTTGGCTGTTGGGTGGTTTGGATGTTTGGTTGGGTTGGTGTAATCGGGAAAGGAGAGTGAAAGCGGGTGCTGTAGTAGCTAAGCGAGTGTCTGAGCGAGTGACTGAGTAAAGAAGGCGACAATGCTGTACAAGCGAGTGACTGATCGAGTTGGTGATGATTTTGACAAGTGTGAGGGAGCCTAGAGTCTTATATACCCATGCGATGGCTGTATGGCGCTCGGCATAAGGATGGTCTTCCGTAGCGCTTCGCTCTCGCTGACGCCTTAGTTGTGCTCAGAGTATCCATGATGCCTCAGAAAACTTGCGCCTTGCTTGTGGTAAGGCTATCGACTTACGTATTCCGGTTAATCTGTCTACCTAGCACGGCTTCTTTGTTCTACTAACTATAAGCCTGCGGCAGACCATGCAAGGTTGCAACTAAACTACCGTTGCAAACGGTTAGTGCGACGGCAAAGTAACCACACCTACCTAGCAGGTGCAGCTGTGCTGCCTCCCTAGCTTACTCTCGAGCACAGTCCCACGACCTTCTATGCAACCATTGTTTCTCTTTCCTCTAGAGACACGGCGTTATCTGCTCTGTACTTGCTTGCAAGGTACGCCCTAGCGGTTTCGTAGGAGGGAAATACGCCTTGATAAGGACATGTAGCGCTGCTTCAAGACCCTCTGAGAGGCTAGCGCGTTACATCGCTGCTAGAGCATAACGCCATAAGAGTAAGCGGAGACCGCCGCATAAGGTCTAGCTCGTGCTTAGACCTTACTTCCTAAGGAGAATTAATGTACGCCGTGAGGTATGCATAGTGGCATGCGTTTACGCGTTCGCTTGCCAGAGGGTTCTTTATACAGCGCCTTATTGCTCTGTTACGGGCTCATATAGAGATTTGGCGCGTGCGTGACGCAAAGATTTTCTCACAGTAGGGTTCCTGCCGCAAGGCTAGCCAGACTTAGGCCAAGCGGCGGTTAGAGCCTTAGGCTGTGCATCAGTCAGAAGGAATGCGGAGCCATGCAGGCCTGGCCCGTTATCCAAAAGCTATACCCATCTACACTTTCCTTAGCGCCTTGGATGGTCAGTTCTCACACACGCCGAAGAGACCGCTCCGTTTAGTTTGTATCACCACCGCCACCCCGTCCGTTTAGTAGAGCTCGCGAATCACATCACTAGGTATAGGGCGAAGGGACGGCCCGTTTGCGTGGAATTCGTTTGTTCCAAGACACGGATCCGTCGCACCACTTTAGCGTCCCCGCGCACCTTAGGTCGTTAGCGCCCCAATGCCGAAACAGCCGAGACGCTTCACTAATGTGACTAAGAACTTTGAGGAAGCCAGGGGCTAAGCTCCGTGGAATGGTGACCTTCACTTATCGCGACCTCTAGTACGCCCCGTCGGCAGCATCGTCACTCGCTGCGTTAAACTAAGCGTCGCGAGTGCGTCAGGTTCCACAGCCACACGTGGACACAACCGTTATCCAAGCTAGTGGACAACTATCCCCTAATTGCAAAGACACCTGTCTCTACATGTTCAGGCTGAATGAGTTAACACGTGGCTTGGAGACAGCCGTCAAGGCATGGCTACCTACCCTATTAGAAGTAAAAGGCCTTCTGCACCACACACTCACGTGATACTGCTATTTTTTCAATTATTGTCATCCCTTTCTCATCGTTTTTAGCTAAACCCTTTGGCACCATCCACGTATCTTGCGACTTCGACGCTCGGTACAAGAGGCACATCCGCTGAGTTTTATCTTTTTATTTTTTTCCCCCAAATCAATCTACTTCCTAACAATTATCCACTAGAACTCGTGGCCGCCTCAGCCGCCTCGCTTACATTTTGTACCACATCTCGTGAACTTGGGTGCAGCAACAAATCGGGATGATACAAATCGCACGCCTAAAGTGTAATATGTAGCGAAATGCACATCTGTTTTGCCAGTCAGGATGTTCTGTTGTGTTGGAATGGAGCAAAAGGACGGAACTCGTCCAGTTACTCCATTTTGCTAGGGGGCCCCTTATACCCCCACCCCCTGATGTTAGGGTTCGTGGAACTGACGCATATATCTAACATGTTGGTTTTAAAAAAAAAACTCAGGGGCAATAATAAATAACAGTATGCTACCTTTCAGAGTTATTAAGTTTGGACCTTTCTTTTACGGTCAGGAGTGTTACTGGTTATTAGTCAGGTAGGTTAGAGTTAGCGATTTGGGCAGGAGCATTGGGGATTCATCCCCGGTCCATTGGTCCCCTAAATCTTTCCGGAGTCGGTTTTAAGTCCGGAGTATTTACTTGGTATGGGTTTGAGCAGAATGTTATGATATTGTAATGGATAGTCAAGGTCGTCGCCAGGTTAGACCAGGGGTGGGGAAGAAGTGTGTATTTCGCTACGCAAGTGTGCAAGATTCTACATTGCACGCTAAGAGTGTGCATGCTGTATTATCCCGTAGTCGGAATTCGGCGCCATGGACACTCTATCGGACGGGGAGTTCTCTACTGCGACGCAGAACAATCCAAAACGGACCACACGCTCCCGCGTCGCTTCCAACTATCTGAGTTTTCGGAACGCATCAGTAAGCAATAGCCGCTTGAGATGCTTGAAGGCACTGTGGAGAATCAATATTTATTCCTTCAAATGTAGCCACTTGCTCGGCACCCGTCGACACTCTCCATCCGGCAAGGGCCTCATCTATCGCGCTTCTCTCGCATCTACCCTGCTCAGTTGCACCTCAGACTTGCCAACAGATACTCTTACCGTTACCAAGCTGCCTTAATGACAAACCGCGAGTTTCGGAACACGCATAGTATCTATAGTAGTTAGCTCTAGTAAGAAGTTTTACTATTTAATTACTTATACTAGTTATTTATAGTTTATATACTAACTAATAGCTATATATAAACTATTTTATATAACTAAAACTGATCTATAAGAGGTCTAGTAGCGTAGTAGTCTTTATAAAGAAAGTCTACCTAGCTTATTCTACTAAAATATACTTTCTAATTAATATACTCTAGCAGGTACAAAGCTAAAATACGAGCCGGACGCCTCGTTCTGGTACGATGACGTAGAATACCCCGGCGGTTTATTCTCGTTAGCGTTGTACCAATATATGCATCAATTCGCCACTCTAAGACGCGGCTTTATACCCCCAAAGACGCCAGAATAGAAGACACATGCAACCCATCTAGTAATAATCAACTTCAACTCAAACAATCCCCATCTTCCGAAACCAGTCTGCCATGGCCGTAGAACCATCCTCGCTACTAAACATCATCTGGCTCACTTCTTCAGTGCCCTCGGCCATCTCTATTGCCCGAGGAACTATGTCAGCCTCGAACTCCCTGATGGCAGTATCGAGTGCTTCTTCCAACGTCACGTGATTCTTCTCCGCAGCCTCATGCGCTTGCACAATGGCCTGCGCCAACAGCAATGCGTCCTGCATGGCAATATTGACCCCCTCGCCCGCAGGCGGGTTCAAAAGATGCGCAGCATCTCCAATCAAGGTCGCATCCGGACGGTGCTCCCAGCTATGTCCGACAGGAAGCGTGTGAAAGGCATTAATATCGAGCGCAGCGCCGCCGTTGTGAAGCGCTTCGTCGTCGCACGCCACAGCGACCAGCTCCTTGATGATGTCGCCCCACTGGCTCAAGATTCCGTCCTCTCCGACAAGCACGTCCTTTGCCTGGCTGGGCGTCTTGCCCGCGAGGCCCTTGGTCACAGCATAGTCCCTGTCGTCGGTCGAAATCATGATGTAGATGCGCGCCGAGTCCTGCGCGGCGCGCTGCGCCAACACGCCGTGCCTGTCTGCGAGGCAGTAGAACGTCCCGCGGCGCATGAGCGCGGCGAGATGCGGGTGCTTGGTCGTGACGTCCCAGATGTGCAGCGTGATGTTCTGGAAGCCCGCGTAGTGCGGCTTGACATCGGTGAGCAGCGGGCGCACGCGCGACCACGCCCCGTCCGCGCCGACGACGAGGTCGAAGTCGTATTTCCCGTTCGCTCCAAAGTCCAGCTCCACGCTCGTCGAGGAAATGGTCTCTTTCCTCTCCGCGTGAAGCAGCTTATGACCCCATTGGATCGAGCCAGCCGGCAGCCGCGACACAAACAGCTTCATCAGGTCGTGCCGGTAGATCTCGGGCCGGTCGAGCCCGCCGTCGAAATCGAAAATGATGTTGCCATTCTTGGCGGCGATTCTTTGCTGCTGCGTGCAGTCGCCCGTGAGCGCCATGGCCTCGTCGAAGAGCTGGCATGCTCGAAGTGCCGCGAGGCCGGATTCTTCGTGCAGGTCGAGCGAGCCGGAGAGCGCAGCAAAGTCTGCTTCGCTAGGGCGCTTGCGCAGCTCAAAGACGGTAAAGGGGATGCTGTGTTTGTGGAGGAGGAGGCCGAGTGTTAGGCCTGCGGGGCCGCCGCCGACGATGGCGATTTTGTGTTGAGACGAAGACATGGTTGGTGGTGGGGAGAAGACGCTTGACTGTGTATGCCATTTTGCTTGTCGTGTAGACACTGGCTTTTAAATGGTGACACATGGGCTCATTGTCTTGGTTAGCGCGACGCAAGTCGTTGCGGGCTGATCGTCGATCGCCGCTGCCCAACGGCTGGCGCTTTGCTATAAACGACCGCGTGTCATTTCACATGAAATGCTAAGTTAGTTCACATTTCTGTTCGGTTTGCCCAGGGACTCCCGCAACATCCTTTTCTGGAACTGTTAGCTATATGAGAAAAGATGTTGACATTCATTCCTCTCTTCTGCACAAAAAAGAAAGGAAACGCTTCAGGCGATTACCAGAGGGGTTTTAGTCGCAACATAACTGGGCGTCTTTACAGCACAAAATACATTCAACTCGCCCCCGCTAGCAGGGAGGGCGGCCGACCCGCTCCGGCCATGATCCTTGCAGACATGGACTGTGTATGGTGGTATCGGTGGAGATGGATGAGGCAGTGTTGTCGCTTCCAGATGGCCTGCCAGTGGTGCGGCGAACGACTGGGTGAATCCGAGCTAGGGTCCCAAAATAGTTGTGAGATTGATGGCCCCGGCGGGGAGCCGGAACAGGACTCACGGGAGCTAGTTCAAGCATATCCGAGGCGGGGGCGAGGCATCTACTATGTACTTGCGGCATGCGATCTGAACGTGGCGCACCTCTAGCCACAATTAGTCATCGACCGGGGCGGTTGCGTGGCGCGGTTGCTGAGTCAACCAAAGCGCCCAGCATCTGAACCGCGATGAGTCTCGACGAGGATATGGGCTTGCTTCAAAAAGGGAAGAAGATTTTGGTTCGAGCAGATACGCATAAGACGACCAATCACGGTTGTACACGAAAGTACACGACTGGGTGTGACAGAGAGGGATGTCTGCAAATGCTTACAGTGATCCGCCTTTTTCGTATGGTCTCTCAGGCCTGTTATCATCAGGATGATCGTCCGCACCTCTGTCCTCATCCCAACACTGTACCCAAATCTCCAGCATTTTGGGAGGTCCTGGACTGGTAGGGTTGGCATGAAAAAAAGACGGAGCTTGTGCGGGCTGTTTTTGAAATTGGACGCGTCGTCCCACTCCGGGTCGTCACCGTATCTAAGCCATTTGGCACGGTACTGTAGCTTTATTAGACCGTCTATGGCGCTAGGATCCTGGAGCAAGCCTTGCCCGACAGCACGGTCCGTCTATGACTAAGGAAGCTCGGGCAGGTTACCGGATAAAGAAGATCTAGTGCCCGTACGGTCTATAGTACGCCGCAGGGAAAGCGTTCGACAGCTACAGTATATACTCCCCCTTTATAGAGCATTAAGTATATAAGCTAACGGGCCAGCTAAATTAGAGGAGATTAGCGACTCCTTACGGAACCTAATTATGCAGCATTCTAAGTCCGATGTCTTTCAGCGGCATTATCTCCCGCGGTACATCAGCGCAGACACGCAAGCAGCCTACCGAGGGATAGCGCCGCAGTCGACAGTAATGCGGGAAGTGAGCGGCATGCGTCGTTCGATAGACCCGAGACGGCCTCGGAAGCTTACTTCCAAACAGTTGGAGGGACTTGAGAAGTACTTGAGAGAAGCTCAGCTTTACAGCGAAAGAGAAAAGATTGTGCGGCAATTATCAAAGGCGAAACGTGCGGGAGCTACTTCAGCAGCGCTCTCGAGCCTTCGAAGCGCCAAAAGCAACGCCACCCTTGCCTACTGGAAGGAGTAGCAACGGCAGGCACAAACACTGCTTGAGAAGGTCAAGAAAGAGTTCGACGGAGAGCAAGCCGTCACGGACATCCAGAATCAGCTTCACAACTGGCCAGTCGATACCATCCAGCTAAACTTGACTCAGCCGATCTCTTTACCAAGAGCCCGAGTGTGTCAAGCACCTTTCACACTCCCTGAAGCGACTTCAGAGAAGGAAAAGCAACGTAAAACATACTCAATCGCCGCACTTACCGTCTCCTGCAGAGCTGAGGACAACTCGAAATTCCATGAGATATATCGACAATGCAACAACACAACCGCGAACTTGATGGAGCCTCTTTCCAGAACTGGCGGCTCTTTTGTGCTTCAATGCACGCCCACATAGTGCTTTCTTTGCATGGGAAATCGACAGCTTTTAGCACAAAAGCATTCGAAAGAGTTCTACGGTAGAAAGGACTTGGAGAAGCATCTAAATCGCCGCCACCTGCAATATGCTTTAGCGACGAGCGTTGTCGTCTGTCCTTTAGATGGCCAGGAGCTCCTTGGATGTTCGGAGCTTATCGCTTATTGGAAACTGTCGCATTGAATGTTCTCAGAGACTTCTATCCATCCGTTTCTCACCATATACTGTGGAGTTGCTATCGGCTCCCTTCTCGAGGAGCATCTGGACTACCTTTTCGTGTCCTCCGCACGAGGCAGCCCGGAGAGAGGTCTCGAAACGACCGCCCTGGGCTTTAACATCGGCTCCCTTCTCGATAAGCATCTGAACTACTTTCTCGTGTCCTCTAAATGACGCAGCCCGAAGAGCATTTCCAAACTCGCTACCCTTAGTGTTAACGCTGGCGCTGTTGTCGAGTAGTATTTGAACGATGCTATCGGATCCCCTGTATGAAGCGGCCTGGAGGGCATTACCATGGTGTCCACCCTGCGCATTTACATTAGCGCCCTTCTCCAGTAGTACCTGGATGATTTTTTTGTGCCCTGCTTCACAAGCAGTTTGAAGAGCTTGGCAGTACTTGTCAGCCTCAGTGTTAACATTAGCGCCTCTAATGAGTAGCATCCAAACAATTCTTTCGTTGCCACCCCATGAAGCAGCCTTAAGAGCAACGTTATAATCTTGTATACTGTATCGGGCGCTTGATTTGCTGTTCAGTAGCACTTCGGCTACTCTTTCGTGTCCGTTTAAGGAGGCGGCCTCAAGGGCGCTTCCCTCTTCTCCGCCTTCGGCATGAATGTCGGCATCCTTATTAATGAGTATCCGAACTATTTTCTCATGCCCTCCATAGGAAGCAGCCTGGACAGCGGAGCCGTAATTGCCTCCTAGGGCGTTTATGTCGGCCCCGTTATCGAGTAGCATCGGGGCTGTTGTCTCGTGCCCTTTAGATGAAGCGCATTGGAGCGCGTAGCCATCGTTTCCGCCACAAAGGTTGACGTCGGCACCCTTTTTAATGAGCATCTGCAGTATTCTTTCATATCCCTCCCAAGAAGCACAATGAAGAGCACTGCCGTAGACCTCCTTATCGCCAATATCGACTCGCGCGTTATGTTCGAGTAGTGTTTGTACGATTTCCTCGTGACCGTAATATGAAGCAGCTAAGGGAGGACTTCCAAACTCTCCTTCGCCAGAGTTCAGATTAGCGCCTCTTCTAATAAGCATGCGAACTATGTTCTTGTGCCCGCTCTGTGAAGCTGCTTGGACAGGATTACCGAACTGTCCGCCCGGGATATTGACGTCGGCATGTTTTTGGAGAAGTAACTCTGCTATACTCTCATGCCCTTCTTGGCATGCGGCCTGGAGAGCACTACCGTAGTAGCCGCCTGTGGCGTTTATCTTGGCTCCATTCTCAAGTAATATGTTGGAATATCACGTCTGTGTACAATAAAACTTTAGCTTAGTCACGGAAGAGGACGGATAAGAGGACTCCGCGGAGCGTCCTTCTCACGCCTCATGCCACTCATTCTCACTTGATGGTATTACCACCAAATCCAACACTAATCCACACTTCGGGAAGCGCAGTTTTCACCAACGGATTAGATCTTGGCGAAAAACCGCGTTCTTTACGCTCCGAAAGGTAAACGCGCACGCGGTTGGTTCACCGGGGCTTCATGGTAAAATAAGGCCAAAATTGTCCAAATGCCGCTAATGAGAAGAATAGGAGGAAGAGTGAAGGATGTGAAGTTTATTACGAAGTTCAGGAGGCTCTAATCACCTAAGCGAGGTGACGCACATGAAAGACGAAAGGCGCCCGGCTGCCCAGTGGTAGAGTCATGGAAGTGTATTTGTTGAACCGTACTGGTGAACCAAAAACGAGAGAGAAGAAAGGTTGATTGGTGAAGGAGGCCGGCAGGCGTTGGCCCT
>JAJJID010000498.1:0-27010 GCA_022204955.1 Macrophomina pseudophaseolina
ATGCCCACGCCTTTTTTTTTACCTACACTGTGTGCTTCAACTTCACTTTCTTGTGAGGGTAGCTACATAAACTGAACCTTACCGCTGCTGTACCTGAGTCGAAGCATTCATCTCGATAAAAGCGTGTTGCGAAGTGCGCACAGTTGCGCCCGAATTGTATGCTTGACTACTCACATCCCGATACTGAAGTTCGCAAGCCAAATTCAACCTCTCTCGCATGGAAGCTATTCGGTTTACATCGTTAAGAACAGCAGCAATATAATGTGCCAAGTTCAGAAATGGCATCCTGTTCTCGAAATCATGTTTCGTGATATCATTACTACTTTCAACTTTCATATCCGCAACAAGCATTTACAGGACGACATAAGAGATGCTGGAACTTCAAAGAAGAGAGAATCAAACATAGCCAAGGCCTACATCAATCTCGTCGTGAGAATATTTTTTGATAAAGCAAGAGGGTTATTAATGATGAATAGACATGAGTGCAACAGCAGGTGCCAACTGAGGTTTATTCGTGTAAAAAAAAAAAGAGGTAAAGAAACTCGTAACAATCATCATCAATCATCGAGCGTCTATCATGACAAGAAAAAGAAGAAAAGGAAAAATACCAGGTATCATTTCGTTCCCCAAGCTGATTTCTCAAAAGTCCAGAATAAGATATGGAGAAAGAAAAAACGCCATCAATCATCGACAGACGCCAACATACCATGCCAGTCTATCTCCTTCCACTGCGACTCCCACTTGCACCTCCTGAACCTAGAATATCGCCCGTTATTTTCAAGAACATCTTCCCTGCTGAGTTGCGTCCTGCAAGGAAATCTTCCACTTTGTTGACAAGCGGATCTTCCTCTCGCTGTGGAACGGGTCGACCATTGGGATCGAAGCGTGGTGGAAGTTCAATGGTCTCACCCGATGAAATTGAAGAAGGAGAATCGGATCGATTCCGAGAATTAGAGCGAGAACGAGAGCGGACGTGTCGATGAGAGCGCGGACGGCGATCTTCATGAGTATCGTGATCGTTGGTTTCGTGACCATCGTAGTTATCGTACTGGCGTGGGCGTGGGGGTTTGTTCCGTCGCCGATCCCCAGACTGGTCGTCCGGGTTTACCATCTCATATTCCTCATCATCATCGATTTTGCGGGAATGTTCACGCGCCAACTCTGGTGAAGGTACGGGGGTGGGTAGATCGAATTGAACAGTTTTCTCTGACTTCGGCGGCTGATGTTGCGATAATGGGTCATGTGCGGACTCAAGCCCTAAACTATCTGGAGGCGTGTTAGTATCCTCTGCATTCATGGCTGTCCAGCAGTTCAATGCATCAATGAACGGTGGACCCACCAGGATAGGGTTGCTTGGAAGCGAACGGAGCGGACGGAGCACTCACATTGTCATCTCCGTGGTGGTGGCCCCGATCCTCGTAGTACTCTTGCTGTGGCTCGCGGGGAGGTGGAGGGAAATATGGCGCTTGTTGCTGATGAGCATATGCTGGCTGCGTGGGGCCAGGGTTGGGTCCATAGTCCGCCGGGTTGTAGGGGGCAGGGCCGCCGTAATGCGCCGACTCGTAAACATTCTGCTGCATTGCAGGATCATATCCCTGGGGAGGCGGCGGGAACTGGTTGCTCTCTGGGTAATAACGCCCGTTGTCAGGCTGATAGGGTCCTGGGGGATAAGGTTCCGGAGGGTATCCTTGCGGGGGCGGCGAGCCGTATCCATCTTCGCTGAACGGCCTTTCCTCCTCCACGCCTGAAAACGGTCAGCTTTGGCTTGCACTTGAGAGATCAAAGTGAAACTTACGTTTCTTCTCCTTCTTTTCGGCTTTCTTGCGCTCACGTCTTTTCGCCGCTTCATGAGCTGCCACGCCAGCGACACCAGCCAGTGCTGCTGCTTCGGCGACGGCCCTGGAACGACTCCTGCTCCGGCTGCGACTAGAACGGTGTCGACGCCTCCGTCCGCCAGATTCGGAATCAGAATCTTCGGGACCGCGCCTACCCCGATAGTCAGCCGGGTCTTCAGCATCGTATCCAAAGCTGCTAGAACGGCGGCGACGTGCGCTTGCAGTCGGCTCCACGTAAATAGGATCACCACCGTATACTACAAGAGCTGGGTCACTTGCGGATGCCCGCCGAGATCCTGAGGGTACCGACCTGGACCTAGACCTTGACCTTGACCGTGATTTACGTTCTTCCTTATCCTCTTTCTTGGCTGCATTCTTCTCATAGAGACCAGCCAGTGCTGCCCCACCGAGGCCAGCAGCAGCAACAGGAATCCCCGTCCGAATACGACTACGGCTTCGAGACTTCTTGCCACGCTTGCTGCGGGACCTGCTACGAGCTCGTTCAACCAAGCCGGCCACAGCGGCGCTAGCAAGTCCAGCTTGAGCTATACGCCGGTTTCTATGCTCTGGATCGCGATGTTTGCTCCTCGACCGGGAGCGTGAAGGAGATGGACTGTATTCATCTCCACTGGCTCCGCTAACCGAGTGACGCCTCCTTCTGGACCGGCTTCGCCGTTCGATCACGGTGGTATTGGCCTTTTGACCACGGCCGGCAGCATACGCAAGAGCGCCAACAGCGGCAAGAGCAGCCACTCCAGCCACCTTACGGCCCTTTGAATGAGACCTGCCGCGCTTGTGGTGATGATGGTGATGATGATGACGTTCTTCAGATCCAGAACGCGACTTAAACTCTCTCCGAGCTCGGGATAAGGCTTCAGCACCAACAGCCCCTAGAGCACCGTAGCCTAACGTCTGCCGAACGCCGTGTCCTGGATCGTCGCCTTGCTTCTTGCGGTGATGTCGGATCAGCTGAGCTGCGCCAACTCCTGCAACGATACCCTCTGCAATATGCCGGCGGTGATGTGGGCTGTGCTCGCGGAATTCGTCATCCCGGCTTCGCCTGATGTATTCATATTCATCATCACTGTGCCAATCATGCTCAGCATGCCGTGCCCGGCCGCGCTCGTAGTAGTCGTCTTCTTCCCAACCGCGGCCGTGGTCGACTTCGCGAACCCGTCGTTCGTAATAATACTCGTCATCCCGAGGGTCTGGACGTTTGGTGACTTGGCGGTCGTCCACCTCGGACCTCTCGATGATTTCATACTGTGGCTCCTCCCGTCTCAGGATGATCTGCTGCCTTACAGGAGCTTCTTGGACGATGATGGGTTGCGGGTTGGACTGCCTGATGACGATGGGTTGCGGCGGAGGGTCCGGACGAGAGAAGAACTCAGTGGACTTGGAATACTTTTCCAGTGCGTACGGCTCCTTTGGCTCCTCTTCGATTTCGCGTTCAATGGTGTACTGACGCACACGCGGGGGCGATGGAGAGCGCTCGATAACGTCGCGTTGTATGCGATATTCATGCACGTCATGGCGGGGGGACGCGGGGCGTTCAACCTCGCGCTCGATGTAGCGGTATTCACGGACATCACGGCCAGAATCGTGGTCATCGTCTCGGTCGACTACATATCGCTGTCGTACCACAGGCGCCTCGGGCTCGCGCTCACGGGTGACAATGCGCGTCTCCTCATAGTGCTCGTCGCCGTAGGGCTTGTCGTCAGAAACTCGATAGCGGCGGACAACAGAGGAGGGGGCCTTGCGCGAGGCGTGCGACTGGACGTCCCAGTCGCGCTCGCGCGTTGTTTCCTTGTAGATGACGGACATCTGCTGTTGGAGTGGCGGGGGCAGATGGCGGGGTGAGGCGGCAGCGTGCGTGCTGTGCGTAGCGAGTCGTGCAACGGGCGCGTGCAGCGCGGCGAGGCCGACTTAATATGGACGAGCAGAGACGGTGAGATTAAGCGATGCTCTGGATGGTTCGAGCGGATGCAGAGCCGATGGCGGTGGGAGCGCGACAGACGACCGTGGAGCCGGGCGAAGACTCGGGCTCTGGGCGGGCGTGTTGGGGCGCGGGCAAGACGGGAGCCTGGGGATGATGGCGGAGCACTGGGTTGGACTGGGAACGCTGTCGATCGCGCGTGGTGGGCCTCCACATGCGCGTGATTGACCGGGAGGCGGCGGCGGATTGACACACTTGGCGGCGCTGAATAGATCGAGGCGCGGAGGGGGAAACAGAGAGGGAGAAGGGGGAGAGCAGTCAGGAGAGCGGGCGGCGGTGTGCAGATTGAGATAGATGAGAGGATGGGGGGCTGGCTCTCTGGTGACAGCTTCCAAGTTCTACCGTGTTCTGTGGCCTGTTGGCGGTTGGGCTGGCTGGACTTGACTGGGGTGCTGGGGTTGCTCGGGCGCAGAATCAGATGACGTATGCGGATGGAGTGTAGGGCACCGACCCTCTGACTCCCTGGTGGTTGCTGCACCCTCCTCGACGCCCGGCGCGGTGCCGCCCGTCATGATATGTCTTTTGCGACCAACCTTTCGCGTGTCATCAGTGGCACCCCCAGAAAGCCTTTGCGGCCTCGTGCCGCTGCGCGTCAGCCTTGCCTGCTACTCCACCCGCTTCTCCACTCGGACCGGCATCCAACGCCGCGGCGCGCCGCAGATGCTCCTCCAGTGCCTCTTCCGGCCACCTGTTTGAAGTGTGCTCACCTCTAGTCCCGCCGTTGGGTCCGTGCCTCCTGCAAAGGAGCAAACCTGTGGCATAGCCCCCCGGACGATGAGTGCTCACCAACATGCGCCGCAATTGGGGGCCATGTCATGGAACTAAAGCTACGCCTCCACCATGGCGCCTGATCCTAAAAATGCCTTCTGCCGTGATTTTCGTCTCGGGCAGCCGCAACAGGAGTTGTGACTTTGCTGCCTTGCAGACCGGCTTGCAATCGCTGCCTATCTCGTAAATACCGCCAATAGCTCCAGTCCCTTTGGGTTGACTGACACCGGCCGGCCATCAGGCAAATTGAAGATCAACCGGGTTTTCACGCTAAAAGGATGTTCGCTAGTGAAACGGCGGGCCGCGTTGGGTAGATCAACGTCTCTTTGCAACTGCTTCAAAACATCAGTTGGGCTAGCCCTATGTGCAATAGGACTGCAGGCTCCCACGTCAATATCATATGGCCAGCGAGACACACCCATGTAGTGGCCTATATTTATCACCACAAATGCTTCACTGTCATGGAGAGCGGTATCGACGTGGCAGCATCGTCGCGCTTGACGTATGCGCCTGTCGGAAGTTCCCTCTCTTACCACACTCGCATTCCTCGGGTTTCTCTCTCAGATGTATCTGAAGGTCTCGCATCAGCGACTTTTGCCCCATGAGGCTATCTGCCTGCCTCACTGTGGCGTATTTGCTCCCATCCGAAGTGAACTTCACCGGTGACAAATGCGTGCTGAAGTTCACTGGTCTGTAGTTACAGTCCCTGTTGACTAAACGTACCGCTGCTTACCACTCGCAGGAAAGCCTGTCCCTGGTAGTATGCATGCACAGTCTCACTATGTTCCGTTCGAGGGGAATCTGTTTGACAACCAAGCCGGACGGTCTCCTTCGGCGTGGAAGCGCCAACTAGGATGCTCCCCATCACGCATATACTATTACTCCGAAAAGGTGTACAGCAGGGCTGCGAAACCCCGACGACATCAAGCAAAAAAATGGCATTTTGGGTATATAATTTGTTTTACAGGACATTAGCGTCGAGATCCGGACTGACATGTGATATCGAGCCTTCGAGCGCCAGTAGCAATGTGCATGCCGTTTCCGCAGGAGCACAGGGGGCCCGTATGGGTTCTGATAAAGCGCCAAAAAGTATGCGATATGCGAACTGACAACCTCTTGCAGCGTGAGTGTCATTGATCGGCATCTGTCAGAGTTCGTTGGCACCTCATATCGTACAGCCTTCTTCCCAAGCGAAGTTCATGGGCGTGATTTGAATCGTGAGGTGCACGAGGCTGACTATTGCATGGTTTGCCGTGGGCACCTTGACGGACGAGAAGAAACACGAGGGAACGGAGGCGAGTACAATAGAGTCATGCTGCGGTCTCATCGACTCGTGTGAACGGGATGGAGCGGGTGAAATCGAGAGAAGGCACGTGCTCATATCTGTCGTTGCCTGGTAAGAGGCAAAAGCCAAGAAAGAAAGCTGAGGCCATGTTTACCCTTCGTCGCTTCCGCCTTCCGCCGCTTGCCTGAGACCACCGTTGCCCACAGGAGCACCCAACTGCTAGCTACACATCCCACTACAAGGATTGCTCGTCGTGCATTGCACCGCGACAGCAGCTCCATCCCAGTCCTCCGCCGACGCCTGCGCCATCCGCTCTGCGTGGCACCGATTCTTCCTTTTGCCTCCTCTGACGTAGCACGTCACTCCTAGCAACCGCCAACACCTACCATCAGCTATGGACGAATACGAGTATTTCTCGCCTGACTTTGACCCTTCCACCATCACAGTGCCGAGATTGCGCTCCATTCTCGTCGCCCATAACGTCAAATATCCTTCCTCCGCGAAAAAGCCCGAGCTCATCGCCCTCTTCAACCAGCATGTCGCCCCGCAGGCCCAAAAATACCTTGCCGCTCAGTCACGGACAAGGCGCTCGGCCAAGGGTATAGTGGATGTGCCGTCAAGCCGGGAGACAAGCGTCACAGGAGATGACAGTGCGGAAGACGAAATCGCCTCGCTGGCCCCCTCCGAGAGTGTGCGCCGGAGCACCCGACGCTCCACCCGAGGCATGACCGAAGAGAGCAATGCTCCTTCGCTCGCACCTAGCACGGCTACTCGAAGAAGTACTCGCCGTACCACTGCATCGGTTGAGCCTGACGTTGATCTCACCCCTGTCCCACGAAACAGGACGTCCAGGTCGCCATCGAAGCGCGCGTCAACGAAGCCATACCGCGCCCCAGAACTGGAGGAAATAGGAGAGATGCTGCCTCCTTCACGCCAATCCAAGCAATCTATGACACCAGTCGTGCGCCAATCTAGGCCCTCTGTAACCCCGGCGGTCAAGGAAGAAAAGCGTGACGCTGCCAGTCCGTTTTCTTCCGACAACCCATTCCAAAGCGGCTCTCCTGCATATGAACCTCGCACTGTTGAGCGCGAAAGAAGAAGGCAGACCTTCGGCGCCGAGTACAACGAGAAACGAAAGAGTGGCGCAAGCCGGAGGAAGACTGAACTTCTCAGCTCGACACAAGAAGACGAGGACACCGATGCTGCGTCCAGTGTCTATGAAGCTCCCGTGGCCCGCAAAAGGTCCCCGACCCCAGCTTTGCAGCAGATGGAAATAGATACCGTCCCAGAGCATTTTTCAGATGATGAGCAGGAGGATATTGATACCGGGGAGGAGTTTACACCAGAGGAGCAGCTGGAGCTTGTCCGTGAACGGGCTAAGCAGGGCAAGATGGATATACTTCCTCCACGGCGAAACAGGCCTCGCCAGGCTTCAGGAGCTATGAAAGTAGCGCCACTGACAATATTGGTCGCCCTACTCGGCGGGTACGCCGCGTGGTGGCGCGGCGAAAAGCTTGCTGTCGGCTACTGTGGCCTTGGAAAAGAGGCTATCAGTCTGGACGACTTCGAAGTCCCAGAGTATGCAAAGGGTCTCGAAGCGCTGTTGCCGCGGTGTGAGCCATGCCCGCAGCATGCCTATTGTTATCCGGAGCTCGTAACCACATGCGAATCCGACTTTGTGATGAGGCAGCACCCACTTTCATTTGGAGGTATTGTCCCATTGCCTCCTACATGCGAGCCGGACAGCGATAAGGCCAGGAAAGTCAAAGCAGTTGCAGACCGTGCAGTAGAGGAGCTTCGCGAGAGGAACGCAAAGTTCGAGTGTGGTGATCTCGTCGATGAGCAAGGCCACCATCTGGCAACCCCTGAAATCGATGAACAGGATCTCAAGGACGAAATCTCCACCAAGCGTCGCAAGGGTATGTCTCAAGTCGAATTCGATGATCTCTGGGCCAGCGCCATACCGGAGGTCGTGGATCGTGATGAGGTGGTCAGCAATGTTGACGGGTAAGTTCATGATTTTCTTTATGTCGAGCCTTACTTAACCATCTAACTAATCAGATATGGCTTTGTCCCTATAGAAAATCCGGAACCAGAAGACTTGCCTCCACAAGCCTCGCCCGAATTTCCCTCTACTGTGCCGCAAGAAGATCCGTCCGACTCGCGCTGGCACGCCATCTTTGGAAACTTATAGGCGGGCTTGCCATGTTTGGCATGTTCCTTTACTCCAGGTCGGCTTGGGTAGCATCCACCGAGACCGAAAAGCGCGCCAAGCTTCTCGCAACTTTCGCTTTGGACCAACTGAAAATGCAGGCGGCTTATCATGCCCAAGACTCGTACAGATATCCTGAGAGTTTCATCAGCATGAGCCAGCTGCGGGATGATATTCTGAGAGATGAATTCAGTGCAAGACGGAGACAGAAGCTGTGGGAGCGAGTGCAGAAGAAGGTGGAGCAGAACTCGAACGTAAGGCCAAGCGTCAGGGAGAACAGGGCTGGCGATGTTAGTAGAGTATGGGAGTGGGTCGGAGCGATCGGAGCGATTGAAAATGAAGGCGTCAAAAAAGAACAGGACAGGCTGAGCATGGGACCTAATTATGGAGCTTTGGTGAACAGCTCTTCGGAGCCGCAAGTCAAGGAGGAGATGGGAGAGAAGAAGACTTTGGAGGAAAGGCCGATCTATTAGGTTTTTGGTTTGGGATTATTCGTTGCGCTTTGCAAGGACGGACTTGTTTGTATTGGGCCGGACGGACGGAATCCTCATGGTTGGCTTGGGAATGTGACGGATACCCGGCGTAATGCGCATGTTACTTCTGACTGTACTTTCTATTATTGGACTTGACTCTTAGTGACATTTTGCCAGCGTTTGCTAGGAGCACAAGCCCTGCAACCTGCGTTTACCAGAGTGGAAATATGGCAGAGATCGCACGATATATTCAACGATGCTTTCTCATGCTCTTTTTTTTTTAAAAAAAAAAACCTGTTCGCTTATGATTGTTTCCTTCTCTGTGTGCAAAGCTTGATATTCAACTACCATTGGGAGTCAAGCACTCATCTAGACATAGTGTGGTAGGTCATTCTAGACATTCACGTCCGGCCTAATGCTTCAACTTCCACTAGCTCTACGATCAGTTTTCTTCGGGCAAAGTCCAATCGGAGATGCGTCTATACGGTAACATAAATCCGCAAAGGCGGCACTTGCATGGTAGTCACTATCTTTACGTATCAATCAGAACGACCAAGTGCTGAGCCGAGGAGACGGACTGACACGGTATTGGCGGACCCGAAAGATTGGAGCTCGTAGGATTTGTATGCCGGCGACACGGTACCGCTACCCTGACCGGCTTAATAATCGAGGTTTCCCTTGCAGAAATCCATCGCGAACGGTGATGGTGTGAGACAGCAGGGCTGCCAGCTCCCTGTAGCCCCGGCGGAATTCATGTGGCCTAGCTCTGATTTGACTATAGAGCCGTTGGCTCCTGCCGTGTAGCGCGTTTTTCAGCTTAACTACCGTCGCTCTACATACATACTTGCTTGCACAAGCAACAATGTCGAGCGTCGCCAACGATTCGGTCCCCATTCCTGTCCGTACTGCGCAGGTTGTTGGCATCACGTCTGCCGCGTGGCTGTTCGGTAGGTCATACCGCGGACTTGCTGCACAACTGGCTCGCTACGTAACCGCGAGACCAGACGCAGCTGACCAGCGTTCTCCCATAGGCGCAATTGGATGGATTAGCTATGCTATTATTCCCACCGTAAGATTCGCACCTGCGCCGATCAAAATCAAGCAATGAAAACACCAGTTTGATATTGGCGCTGGCACGGCGCCCTACTTTGCGATTGCATCCGGCCTATCGTTTTCGTACCTCATGATGCAGCGTAAGACGCCATGAGCACATACATGCAACTTACCCTTTTCTCATCCTCTCTGCTTTGAATGCTTTAGCCGACTGTAGGTGGTATCCGTCGATGAATGAGGTGAATAGCAGACAGGCACAAGCGCACTCATGCTGTTACTGGACATGCGGACAACTTTTGAGTCTTCGCTAACACATGCCCATGAACAGACGGGAAACAAATCAGCATGCTCTCGGAGAGGTCGTTCAACTTGACTTCGACGGCGGCGGTGCTGATCCCGGCGATCGTGCCGTTCACCATTCTCGTCATCGGGCCCATGAACAGCAAACTGTTCGCGAAGGTCAATGCCCTCGAGGGGAAGCAAGCAGGTGAATTGGCAGATGTGGATGAGGACATCGAGTCGCTGTTGGCTCAGTGGACCAAGTTGAATGTGGTACGGTCCATCATGGTTGGTGCCGGTGCGGTCGCGGAGCCTGCTGGCGATTGTTTGGTAAATTGGAAAGAGTGCAGGCAGTCATGCAAGTGTCTAATAATGATAATGACATTTACATTCGGATGACTGCTTGCACTCCCTATGTGCCGTATTTCAAATCCTTCGGCGCGAGTGGAGTCTACGAACGAATTCCATAGCTCTTTCTGCTTCCGCGTAGTACCTTCACACCTACGGAACAGCAAAGTGCAAGAATGTCTGAGAAATCAAGAAGTGCGTACTGATGTATGAACTCTTCGAGTCGACCGTTAAAAGTCTACGCAGACAGTAGACTTTGCGTGACGCCGTGGTTCTGCCGATTCGCCGATGCACCGACAGGAGCCGAACCCACAAAGCCCGGCGAAAATGAAGCACACACAGCCTCCAAGGACGACACCACCGCCAACGACTCACCAACAACCATCCTCGACAACCCCCCAATACCGTCAAGATGGTAAGCTATCTGCCTTTCTTCTACGCGCGAAGATCGCACCAGAGGACATTTCCCGCATCGCTGCCGCCCGCATTGGTTGCTCCATGATCCGCCACCCGCCGCCGACGACTCCAATCTCGACCGCTCAACCGCTTCGAATTCGACGTCGCTTCCACCCACGAGTGCTACTCAGTCGCCTTTGTTGCACATCGAATTCCATTCACAACCACGTGCCGGGGTTTGGGAGGCTGATAGAGTTGCGCGATCAACCACCATCGAATTTCTCACCTTCGAGGCGGAAGCACACCAATCCCAACGAATTACTTCAGCTGCGGCGCTTTCATGAGATACAGCAATTACGGATGGCGGCACTGCGGATATGATGCTGAACAACATGATCTCCCTTGGCCATATTCAGAATGCTGTGGTGCTGACGCAGTTCGACCAGGTTAACGTTCCCAAGACGAGGCGGACCTACTGTAAGTTGTTCTTTGCCCAAATTCTGGGGTACAAAGCAGCTAACATGGACGAACAGGCAAGGGCCAGGGGTGCAGGAAGCACACTGCAAGTTCCGCCTTTCCCTCATGCCAGAGGAATAAAAACGCTGACAAGGATATCTGCGATTAGCAACACAGGGTGACCCAGTACAAGGCTGGCAAGGTATAGGAACAGATTGTCCACTGGCTCATGAACTTCTCTGACCCAACATGTCTAGGCCTCGCTGTTCGCCCAGGGAAAGCGTCGTTATGACCGCAAGCAGTCCGGTTACGGTGGTCAGACCAAGCCTGTCTTCCACAAGAAGGCTAAGACTACCAAGAAGGTCGTCCTCAGGCTGGAGTGCACTGTCTGCAAGACCAAGGCTCAGCTCGCTCTGAAGCGCTGCAAGCACTTCGAGCTCGGGTACGTCCCATCGGTTGTCCGATTGCCTTCACTCGGTGCTAACAATATGGTAGTGGTGACAAGAAGACGAAGGGTGCTGCTCTGGTCTTCTAAGCGATTCATTTCCTTCTGCATGTCCTCAGCATGGTTTCATGTGGTGCACTTGGGGGGGTTTCTTCGGTTGAGTGAGGGACGGGTTGCGCTGGCTGATATGGCTGGAGCGATTATAACGGCCGGCGAAAAGGGCCGCGGATTATGTCACAAAATAAAAGAACCAATGCGACCGGGTTGAGGCTTGCAAACCGATCACTGCAGGTAGTGCTATCTACTCCGACGGGAGATCATCTTATGTGAACTTGTTCCCGCAGTTGAAACCAAGCAATTTCTTTTTAACTTCGGGATAGGAAATTAGCGATGCCCGTTGGATTTCGCTATGATCGCAACGGACTGCGGGAGGCTGCCCCCGCAGTGACGATCAACGGTCCATGATGAGGCCAAGCATCATGTGCGACTACCCACAGTTGCGCTATTGTTCCGGTCTCGCGCAGGTTAGTAAACATTCTGCGGTCCTTGGCAGAAACCATCTCGGAATCTTGCTCTTTCTGGCGTACCTGCATGGGATCACTGCAGAATGACTTCATGTCTTTGTACGCGCTTCTTGGCTGTACTGCAGTCATTTGATTTCCCCGCTTCAGAATAGTACATAGGGGGGAACATCCTCGACCTCAATTCATCTCCGCAAGTGACTGATTATTGATAATGCGCTCGATTTATATTGTTGGATTTGCTTGTCTTGCTTCGCTGAGCTCAGCGCAAGAGGTAGCAACTGACCCAGGCACAGCTGGCCCTCCACTGGAGATAGTGCATTTGTACTACGACCAATGGCCGACAGGTAAGGGAAGAAAGTGGCAGGCAATAGATAAACATCTGCTAACAATAGCCTGAAGGAATCGCTGTATCATCTACCGGACGCCTGTTCTCAAATTACCCACCCGGTCTCGATCCGAATAACACCAACGATGGCAACAATGGCAAATATACCGTCGCCGAGCTCTTCTCTAACAATACTGAGCGCCCCTATCCGAGTGCGGAGTGGAACAACCCTCCGGGTGGTGCAATCAACTACACCGCCAGCACTCCATGTATGTCTCATTGCCTTTTTTTTTAAAAAAAAAGAATACTCTCCTTCATCCTCTAATTTGCTTCGGCCCTGTGTCTTTTCATACAATATTTTGCTTTCAGGAGAGAAGAGTCACTCACGTTCCGACACAGCCGGTGCCAATTACCAAGACCACCTCATCGGCGTTCAATCCGTCGTTGTCGACGCCCTGGACCGCCTGTGGATCCTCGACACCGGCCGCGCCCTGATGAGCGACGGCACGCTCGTGCCCGCCACCGTCGGCGGCCCCAAGCTCATTGGCGTCGACCTGACCACCGATACCGTCATCCAGACGATCACCTTCCCGGCCGACGTCGCGACCCCCTTCTCATACCTCAACGACGTCCGCTTCGACCTGCGCGGCGGCCTGTCCGGTGCTTCCTCCGACGCCGGCGTCGCCTACATCACTGACTCCAGCAACGAGGGCCGCAATGGTATCATCGTCGTCGACCTCGGCTCCGGCGAGTCCTGGCGCCATCTCGACGGCCTGCCCGCCGTGCACGCCGAGGGCCAGTTCGTCGCGCACATCTGGGGCGAGCCGCTGTACGCGTTGCCGCAGGGCGCGGACGGCCCCGTGGGTTACGTGCCCGTCGGGTCGGACGGCATCACGCTATCCGTCGATGGCGAGGAGCTGTTCTGGAGCCAGGTTGCCGGGCGCTACTTGCATTCCGTTCCTACGGAGCGGCTGCGGGCGCGTGGGCGTAGCAGCGAGGTGCTGGCGCAGGCGAGCGTGGCGAATCGCGGGCAGAAGGGCGTGAGTGATGGATTTGAAACCGATACGAACAATATCGTGTATGTGGGGAATATGGAACAGAATGCCGTCAATTGGTACAATCCCGCGAATGGGACGACAGGTGTTTTTGTACGGGATCCGCGGATCAACTGGGTCGATACTTGTAAGTCACTCTTCAGTTCCCTTGGGCGAGTTCGTGGTAGGGGTCCACTGCGGCTATTCTCATGCTGATGTGTCTTGCTTGATGTAGTTGCGACTTCAGAAGATGGCTACCTCTACTTCACTGTCAACCAGCTCAACCGTGCTCCGTCGTTCTATCCCGGCACTGATAGACGCGTGTTGCCTTACGTACTGTTCAGAACGAAGCTTCCTGACGGTGGCAGCAAGATTCTGCTCCGCTGAAGCTTGGTCCTCGGCCAGGAGGCACCGAGACGGGAGCTGTTGATTTGTTGCTTGCGTGGCCGCGGATATTAATTTATATCCAGCGTCAAAGCACTTGAAAATCTTACAAAGTAATAAATCGGTGAATATCTCCACCGTTATCAGACGATCAATGCTAGTCGAACTTATCCCTGTGTCGTGCAAACCTGGGTCTCCAGCAAGAACAGAGCTCCAATTCTCTCAAAAGTTTACCTTCCCCAAACCCCTTTTGCCAATTGCCACCTGCACAACCTCCTTCACCTTCCCAACCGCATCATTCCACTTTGATTGCCCCCGTGCTTCACTCATATTTCCATTGAACTCATCACAAACCACCCACACGAACCACTTCACCAGCCCCACCGCCTTGTCCATATCCCGCTCCTCCATCACGACCTTCTTCAAATATGCTGCCAGCGCATCTACATCCTCTCGGTACGGGCCTTCATCTCTAAACTCGCGCATCCACTCCTTAACAGCATCGCGCAGTTGCTCCGGCTGCCACAAGTTCCTCGTCGTGAACGTGGGACGTGGCGGACGCGGCGGCAACTTCAGCGTCCGCTGCCCCGGCGGAAGCGTTGGTGACGCCGGGCCCGATGCGTTATTCGTTGCCGCTCTCGCGTCAACAGCACGTGAGAGCGTCAAGCCACCGTGTTTGCGCAGACGGACGCGGCGATGCTCGTCGAGTATCTCGCGGCGGATCTCCTCTGGGAGAGCGGCGAGGAAGTCTGGGTCTGGCGATAACGTCTCGCCCCTGTCCGTGGAGCTTGCTTCGTCTTCGGTCTCGATACCGTCGCGGCTGGTGGGACGGCCAGGGCGGGAAAAGCGGGTGGAGATGAAGTTTGATTGCGTGAGGGTGCTGTTGCCGCTGGCTGCAGCTGCCGCGGCGAGAGAGACGGCTTTAGGAGGGCGGCCGCGCTTCCGGGGTCCAGCGAACGAAGCTGAGGCGGCTTTCTTGGGGATATTGGTGTTCAAGGTTCTGTTTTTGCGGGGCGATTGGGGAATGACGGCCTGGTCAGCGTGTTTACTGCTGGGTGTCTGGCGGTAGAAAGATAAGACCTCGACTCGCACGTCTTCTGGAAGCGCAGCTAGGATGTCGGGATCGAGTTGAGATTGGTTGGGGAGGATGGTGCCAGTGATGGATTTCGCGACAAATGGGTCATCTGGAACCTCATCTTCGAATGATTGCAATGCAGCATCCGTTCTGGCTGCAAAAGGAGGTTGTTTTACATGCTTTGCGAGCTTGTCCCGAATTTCCTGAGGTAGCTCGACGAGGACGTTCGGGTCGACCTGTGTCGGCATAAGGAACTGGGTACCCAACGTGTTCAGTGGTTTGCGGCTGGGACTATCAGAGTTCAGCTGGGACGAACCAAGATGAACTTGATCCGCAGATGCTTTTTGCTTCTTGGGTGTCACAATGTCGTCTTGGATCGGATCTTCGGCTGCCTTGGGAACAGCTCTACTGGGTTCCCCGACCTTGAACTGAAGGCGACGCTGACTGCTCTCTCGTCCATCGCCAGAACCCTTCAGAGGTTCCAGTCGGGTCATTTGTATGCCTATCCCCCGCAGCTCGCCTGGTGAGAATCCGAAACTCTTCAGAATTGAAAGTGCTTCCTTAGCCAGTACACCTTTGTCATTGGTGGCGATGCCCAGCACCAGGCTCTTGTTGAAGGTGTCGCATTTTCCATGGCCAAGATGCTTCGGCGGATCCAAAGGTGCATCCGCTGCTCGTTTCATGATTTTTATTGTGAGTTGTCTGCCCTTCACCCTCTCTTTCGTTAAACGACGCTGCAATTCACCGCATAAGTTCTCCATGAACTCATGAACCTGCTCCTGATCGGTGAAGCGTACTCCCCAGTTTACTTCTGCTGAAATTGATTTGCGCACAACGACGTCCCCGACTTCAGTGCGATCGATGCCTCGGGAGTAATCCCATATTTTTTCACCAGTCTTTGGTCCCAGGGTGTTGATCAGGCGCTCCTTGGAGTAACTGCGAATATCCCCTACGAGCTTGATGCCAATGTCCTCCAGTTTTCTGCCGATGCTGTATGCAACGCCAGGAAGATCTTGAACCTCGAGCTTTCCAATGAAATCAAGGATCTGTTCGGGCTTGATCTGATATTGGCCGGCAGGCTTTGCCTTGCGTAGAGCAACCTTTGCACACAAGATGTTTGGGCCGATCCCGACAGATACGGCACAGCCTGTCTTGTTCTTGACTTCGTCCCGCAGACGCTGAGCAATACTGTCTGCCTCGGTTTGCTCGCGATAGATACTGCCTTCGCTCATTTTCTTTCCGTCACTGCCACCTACAGCAATACATTGGACAGATACGTCTATGAGAGCCTCGTCGATGCTGACGCTCTGTACTATGCCGTCCGTTGCCATTATAGCATCGTAAAACGACCTACTAGCCTCCTCGTAAGCTGAGAAGTCATAAGGTAATATGTTGAGCTCCGGGCAGAGTTCCTGCGCTCGCTTCATCCACATGCCGTTCTTGATGCCGAATTCGCGTGCTGGATAATTACAACTTGCAATCTCGGAGCCACTTCCATTGCTGTGGGCAACTACAGCAGGTTTGTCCTGGTACTGTGGGTGCTTCTTCAGAGATACAGCGGCGAAGAAGCTATCAAAATCGACGTGCAGAATATATCTGCGAGTGCCTGGGGCACGTTTCCGTTTTTCCTTTTGTGAAGATGACTTTTCGGCAGCCATGGCCTGTAACTGAGCTTTCAAGTCTGCTTTCCACGTCGATAAATGATGCAATCGAGATTCGCGGTAATACTGTTCAAGAAACCCAGGGTGCACGACAGTGGACTTCCTAATGTTTGGATCGGCAAGAAGGATAGCGTTATGCTCTTCAGCAGTCATCTTCTTCCGTTTTGAAGGCGGTCCAGCGTGGTCACGGTGTGCTCTCTTCAAGCCTTGCGCCTCAACTTCCGCCTCAGGTGGCTGTTCTAATGGATCAGCGGGCCAATTTTTGGGAGACGTAATCGAGGCATTTTCGGCCGGCCAAACCTCGTCTTGATCGTGGACAACGGGAGTCTCCTGCGGCAAAACACCCTCGGGCTGATGCGACGGAGGCAGCTCGTCAATCTCGTCGTCTACTCGCAGGGTCGAAGGCCTCTGAGACAAGAAGGGAGAAGAATGCAACCCCTTGAGCGTACGGTCCTCCTCCCGAAGTTGGCTAGTGTACCAGCTGGTGTCGGTCTGGTCCCGATAACCGCGCGTCTTCGCGTTCGGCTGACTTACAACTTTGCCGTTGTCAAACCCTAGAACCTTCTGTCCGGCCCCTTCATCCAACACCCGATAGTTATCCCATGCAAGAAGATTACCGGCGTTCACACTGTCGACCACCCATGCGGGTTTCACTATGCGATATCTCCGGAACTCGACGGCTTTCTTTGGAGTCAGGCTGCTTGCGATAATATGTGTAACCGTCGTTTTGCCGTCCAAATACTGCATGAAGCCACCGCCGTGGGAGACAATGAGCCTGTGCAAGTCGTTCAGTGAGGGTTGCGTGTACCCGTTGACGTGCGCCACCACGCCGCGGAATATTTGAGGCTTGTCGGTCGACCGGGACCGCAGCTCGGCATCAAGGTTTTGTAGTTTTATTTTCTTGCGACGGAAGTAGTCCGGGAAGCCCCCAAAATTAGAGGCTTCGTACTCTTCGCCCTCTTCATTGTCGAACGTGTCTGTACACGCGCCGGTCAGTTTGGAACGTGTGGTGGAGTGGCGAAGGCGTACGGTTTTCTATGCGCTTGCGAATGGCGTTGGAATTGCTCTCGAGGCGTGACCCCATGGTGACTTGCGCGGTGCAGGCGCATGGTGAGGTGGGTGATGCGACGTGAGATCGGGATACTGGTGACAATGGCGATGGCTAGGGTATGACGGCGGGCGGGCGCGAGTGCGACGCGAATCGACGTGCGGTGGGGCGCGTCACTGGGCTGCCCAGAGCACCAACCAGTCAGCGGTCCGAGCTAAAATCTCGGCGTCAAAAAGTTCCTCGAGCTGCGCTTGCGCCTACACCTCCAGTGCCCTCTGCCCTTCTTTTTCCCTCCTGCTCCTCCCTCTCCACCGACTTCGTCTACCCAGCAGACGGTAGTGTCGTTCGTCGCACACTTTTTTCAACAATATTCCCCAGTATTTAATCCAGATCCTTCCACAATGCCACTTCTTCCTGTCGCTGTCTATGGCCTCGAGGTCCCTTGCGGAGGCATGCCTATCCAGGCCCTCCCCGATTTCCCGGCTACTGTAAGTGTTGTTTGCTTACCATAGGTGCTGATTTGGTGACATCAAACGCTTCTGGCCCTTCTCTATGCGCACCTTATAAGACCGCTGTTGCTAATCATGAAAAAGTTCCGTATTACTATGGCCGCTATCGACCCCAACGCCGACCCTCAGGTTGACGAGAGCCGCAAGAATATTCCTCCTCGTGCCACCCTGAAGCTTATCCGCGAGCCTATTTCCGGCGATGACGGGGACGATGATGATGATGACGACAGCGTCGACGCCATCCGCGCTCGCCTGGGCCTGCTGGACGATGGTGAGGAAGATAGCGAAGAGGACTCTGACGACGACGAGGAGAAGAACGGCGGCCCGAGTGACCCTGCCAAGTCCAAGAAGGCTCGCAAGGAAGCTGCCATGAAGGAAATCCTGGCAGAGATCGAGAACGCCGAGGACATGGACCTTGACGAGAAGCCAAAGAAGAACAAGGGCAAAGCCCGTGCTACCGAGGAGGAGGAAGACAGCGAAGAGGACTCTGACGATGACGGTGAGGAGATGGAGATGGAAGAGTTTGTCATTTGCACCCTCGACCCGGAGAAGGTAAGCTTTACCCGCCTGATTTATCTACGATGCTCTATTCCTAATATCGTACTGTAGAACTACCAGCAGCCCCTCGACATCACCATCGGCGAGAACGAGCAGGTCTACTTCCAGGTCACGGGTGCGTATGACATCTCGCTGACGGGCAACTACGTTGTTCCGGATCACTCGCATGACGACGACGAGGAAGATAGCGATGAGGAGGATTATGATCTCTCTCCCGACGAGGATGAGCTCGAGGAGGACTACGACTCTGAGGAGGAAGACGAGTTGGATGGCCTGGAAAACCCCAGGATCACCGAGCTTGGCTCTGATGACGAGGAACCACCTAAGCTTGTTCAGGCCTCGAAGGACAAGAAGGGCAAGAACAAGCGCTCCGCCGAGGAGGCTGAGAGTCTTGACGACATGATTAGCAAGGAGGGCGACAACAACGAGAAGCTCAGCAAGAAGCAGCAGAAGAAGCTCAAGAACAACGAGGGCAAGGCTGTCGCTGCTGAGGCCAAGGACAGTGCCGCTGACAAGAAGAAGGTGCAGTTCGCCAAGAACCTTGAGCAGGGCCCCACTGGCTCACCTCTGCCTAAGAAGGATGACAAGAAGGAGGAGAAGCCTACTTCTGGCGTGAAGGTTGTGAACGGCGTCACAATCGACGATAAGAAGCAGGGCACTGGTCCCGCTGCGAAGAAGGGCGACAGGATTGGTATGCGTTACATTGGCAAGCTGACCAACGGCAAAGTCTTTGACTGTAAGTTCCAATAGCATCAGGATGAGCGTGTGGTGCACGGTACTGACGCAAAATAGCCAACAAGAAGGGCAAGCCATTCTCCTTCAAGCTCGGCACCGGCGAGGTGATCAAGGGCTGGGATATCGGTGTTGCTGGCATGAAGGTTGGTGGTGAGCGCCGCATCACCATCCCCTCCAATCTTGCCTATGGCAAGCAGAACCTGCCTGGCATCCCCGCCAACTCCACTCTTGTCTTCGACATCAAGATGGTCTCGATCAACTAAAGGACGACCGCCCAACGCCAATCGCACGGATGTTGTGTTGTACAGTCCTGAGCTGTTTTTCCACTCACTGTACACTCAAGCATACTGCATTCCAGTATAGTGGCCGTTTCATCTCCCATCTTGACGAATGTCTCTTTAGTTCTTGGACTTCCTCTCTCTGGTTATGCATCGTCCAGCGTTTGAGATATCCCACTTGCATTGCGGCAGACTAGATGCAGGCATAGTGCAGGGAGGACGGATCTCTCAGGCGCCTCTCCCCCTGCTGGTTTGTTAATGCTTTCGCCTTTTTTGAGGCAAAAAAATCTCGTATTTCTTCCGCTTGCTTAAGGGAGAATACATCTGGCGAGTTCTTGGCATACTTTCCATAGTATTCACATAGCTCTGCCACTATTCCATGTATGAATAAAAGTTGGAGTTAGAGGGAAGGCAGGAAAACGGTGTCTACCAAGTACAGTGCAGGGGGGTTTTTCTATTACAAACAGAATTATGAGCGCACGCGGCGTGTTTAACATAGCACGTACGTATATTTAACGCTTTTTCATTATAAACTGCAGTAGTGCTAAGCTTCGCAGAGATTTCGTAGTGATTTGCTCGGAGTACCGCCCCTTTATCCCCTTCTTTTTTTTTCATTGCTCTCTTGGCTCCATATCTGCCCTGAACTCAATCGTCTGAGGTAATTACTATGTCGCGAATGTCTTCGCTTTTTCCCGCCCTGGTAAATAACAACACTTAGCACGCGAGAAAAAATTCAACAGGGAAACTTCCAATTCTGATTATTACTTCTTACATTCTCAAGAGCTCATTCGCCAAAGAGAGGATATGCTAAGTATATGAAGAATGCTCTCTACTTCGGGGAGGTATGTGAAGATAAAGGGGGGTATCCATAAATTATCAGGTCCATCGTGCCACTGATATTCCAATTTGTCCCAGAGAAAAGAAAACGATTGGAGAAAGCAGAGAACGCCAACCTGTGCCGTTCAACAACTCCCAAGGAGAGGGAGTTCCGGAAATTAAAATTCTGCTGCTCCGTTTACAGACGACGCGAGGACGCGAGGACGTAAGCGTGCAATCTAGTACCGCACTCACCCTAAGCCGCGAGCAGAAAAGACCGCGATATCAGACCTCTTCGACGCCGCCGGCGCCATTCCTGCCTTCCCGCCAAGCGCGGCCGCGCCGCCTCCTCTTTGCAAGTGCCGGACTCCACACGCCGGCGAACAGATCCTCGCATTCGTCCTCATCCTGGCTATCAAACTCGATATCCTCATCCTCACTGCTCCCCTCCCCACTACCCGCGCCCACAGCGCCATCCAACGACGACGGCGGCGCCTCGGCCACACCGCCGTCCTCATTCTCCCAGCACACGCCGCGACACACGCGCTTGGTCTCGAGGATGAACTTGCCGACCTTGTACTTTTGGCTCTCCTCCTCGGCGGCGACGTACTTCCAGCCGAGCACGGCGCCGCACAGCGAGCAGCTAATGTCGCTAACGGTGTGGGCGCCCGTGACGAGCTGGCGCGGAACGGGCTTGTGCGTGTACGTGTTGGGCAGGTTGTTCTCGCGGTGGGACACAGCGCCGCCGCCGCGCGCGTCATCGCCGGCGGACGTGGAGGGCTGCGGGTAGGGGTTCGGCGGTGCAACCAGGTAGGCGCGGCCGTGGCGGCCGGTGAAGCCCTTGCTGATGATTTGCGAGGTCAGGCAGAGGTCGGTGAGGCAGCGGTTGCAGCGCAGGTGTGAACGGTGGCCGCGCAGGTAAGTGGGCGCGGCAGTAGAGGAGGCGGTGGTCGGGGAGGTGGAGGAGGTGTCGCTGGCCACAGTGCCAGTAGTTTCGGTGGAGGAGCGGCGGCGGCGGAAGGGGATGGAGGGGAGGAGGTAGAGTGGGAATGGAGAGGGTGGGGATAGCATGGTGGTTGCGTCCGCCTTCTTCCGGAGCTTGAGGAGGCGTCTACAAGTTGGAGGGATGTTGGAGAGCTCTTTGCTGTCGTGATACAAATATCGTCGGGGCGTCGGGCTCTGACTCGTGCGTGTGTTGGACAATATCCCAGATGACGCAGCCGCGAGTTATTCTTTTGGGGAGAGAGTAACAGGAGGGTAGCTGAGGCCCAAGGAGCGGGGAGAGAACGCACGGCTCAGCAAGAAGCGGTCTGAGTTGAGATATGGGGCGATCGTCTCTCGTTCAGTTGAGCACAGTGACGTCTGGCAGGCGGGGAGCTAGCTGGGCGTGCGGCAATCGATAAGATAGCGTAAGGCGGAATCCTGCGGCGCCACAAAGCACGGGTATGCGCGCGGTCTGCAGAACGGCGCGGGCAGAGAGAGGGGGGGGGCTATCGCGCAGGGGAAGAAGAGGTGGATGCGAAGAAACGAGAGAAGCTCGCGGTGGTACAGAAGCGGGCGCAGAAAGAGGAGCCATGCAGTTGGCCGGCCGGCTGGGAGCGCCGGGACTTGCGGTCTCAGCGGGCTGGCTGATGATCTGAGCATCGGGGCAGATCACGAGCCCACTCAATGAGCCCACATGAGCTCCCGTCCGGTCTCCACCCGCTCGCCTGCGTGTCGTTGCGCCCAACACGTGGTGCTGATCACTGCTCTCCATTGCTGCCCGGCCGCCTGTTAAAAGCCGCGCTGGAGACGGTCCTCGCGCACCGGGATAAAGCAAGCGGCGGTTGCGACACCCCTCCTCCCTTCGCTCCCTTTCGGCCCTTGTCTGGCAGGGACGTTCCCGGCCTCGACTGCAGCTCACTGTGCCGTGGAGAAATGGAAAGGCGGTTGTTCTGCGGGACGAGAGAGCCCCCTTCCTGCTTGCGGCCTAGGGACGCAGGCATCATCTCGATCTCCGATTACAGGTCCCCAGCTGGACGATTGTTGCGGCTCGTGAGATTCAATATCGACCGGCTTGGCGAGAAAAACATGCAGATGATGGGAAAGTAGGGCTCCCACGCAAGGTTGACTTGCAAACCCTGGCGGGCAGTGTGGCTCGATTAGGAAGCGGGCTGAAAGGGTCGCTGAAAGCAATTTGGGCCTGTCGCACTCAAGCTTGCCACTTCGGTCAGCAGCAGCGTAGGGTGCAATAAAGGAAGGAAGGGCCCCAGGAAAGAGCAAGGTTTCTGCTGGCCGCAGGCCTGGCTCCTCTCCAGAGTCTCGCTCACCATGTAGTCGGCTTGTGTCGCATCGTTACTGGCGGCAGCTCAAGTGCCGCCCAATATCTCTATTCAACCATGACTTTCCACTTCACCCACCCGTACAAGAAACGTACCGTCATACACCGTCGTCCCAGCCGTCGCCCCAGTATCTTCTTCGGCCGCAACAAAGACGTCGGCCTCCAGGACGGCGACAATCACAACAACAAATCTGTCTCCGCCCCTGGCCCTCACCCGGACACATCGTTCAGCCCACTCTCTCCAGTATCTTCGACTCCTACCACTTCCCTGGGCCAGTCTCTCAGTCAATCGCCTCCCGAGTCTGCCTCTACCGCACTTACTTCCCCAGATGCTTATTCCAGCAGCTTCGGCTCTCGATTTGGCCTCACGAAGAGCTTTCGCTCCAACTCGCCAACCCCCAGCTCAGCTCTTACCGGCCAGAACGGTGATGAAGCCGGAGGCAGTGACGAGACTACCCGTACTGAGCTCCATGGCCCCTCAAATGTCCCATGGCCTTTCGATTGCCGTGAGCCTCCGTCCATCAAGCCCTCAATCTCTACAATTGAATCCGCCGCAGCGACAAAGATCTATCTTGAGACTTACTACAACTCCTTGCGGCTACCCGACCCTTCTCCGCGTCAGCAACGTCGTTGTTCTATCGAAAAACAACTCGCTGAACTACCAATTTCAAGGGAGGAGAAAAAAGACCGACTAAAGCAGTGGTGTGCTCATGAAAGTGAGCACTTACGCCACACACGTGTCCTGAAATCCAAGTCTTTGGCCAGACGCAGCACCAAGGGTGTCTCTGGTGCTGGCTACGAGGTCGTCAGAATCCTCGGCAAAGGCAGCTTTGGCGTAGTGCGCCTTGTGAGAGAGAAGCGGGCCCCACTTGGGTTCGCGTCGATCGAGTACACAGAGCCCGGCATCGGGCGTCTCGATGGGAGCGATGACGAGAGGGGCCGCTTTGATCCTTTGCGGATACGGAGACAAGTCTTTGCCATGAAGGTCATTCGAAAATCTGAAATGCTTCGCAACTGCCAGGAAGGTCACCTGCGTGCTGAACGCGACTTCCTCGTGGCCTCGGAAAGGTGTCGGTGGGTGGTTCCCCTTATTGAAAGCTTTCAGGATAATCGCAATCTCTACCTCGTTATGGAGTACATGGTCGGAGGGGATTTTCTTGGTCTACTTATGAGATTCGACATCTTGGACGAGGAAACCACACGTTGGTATGTGGCAGAGATGATCCTGTGCGTTGAAGAAGCCCACAAGATGGAGTGGATTCATCGTGACATCAAGCCTGACAACTTCCTCATTACCTCTTCTGGTCACTTGAAAATATCGGACTTCGGTCTGGCCTTTGACGGGCATTGGTCCCACAACCAGACGTACTTCAACGAAAAAAGGTACTCTCTCCTCAAGAAGTTCGGCATTGACGTCACTGGCGACGACCAGGATGCCAGGGAAGAGCTGAATTCTGGAGCCAAAGGGCCACCACTCCTTGGTCAGGTGGCAGACACGGCCTTCGGCCGGATGCACAGGAAGCATTCCGTATTCTTGCCCAAAGATCATCCTGTAAAAGAGCCGCCTGGCAAAGACGTCAATCCGGTCGATTGGATGAATCGCTATCAGAAACGCAGACAGGCCAAGAGCATTGTTGGAACAAGTCAATATATGGCGCCCGAAGTGATCAAAGGCGACGAGTATGACGGCCGCTGTGACTGGTGGAGTATTGGCATAATCATGTATGAGTGTCTGTACGGACAAACGCCCTTTTACTGCCAAGATCGCAAGGAAACGAAGCAGAAGATAGTCAATCATCGCCACTTACTCCAATTTCCCGAGGAGCAACGCTGGGGCGGTCCTGCCATTAACCGTTCGCCACTGACACCCGTATCTCATTCAGCCATTAATCTTATGAAGTGCCTCCTCACTGACAAGGAACTTCGCCTGTCATCTCCGCAATATCGTGAGAATGATGTTCGCCATGACTCACTTCCGCGACATTACCAGCGATGCCATCATCGCAGCCTCAGCATGCGCTCTTATGTGGCTTCCAGCCTTCAGCCCTCGCCTGCACTTCCAACGCCAGCGGCTTTCGTTAATGCATACAGGAATGTCTCAGCCAGCGGTCCGACTTCAACTCAGAGCGGCCATCAGCGAAACTTCGTATTCCCGAACGACGCCCGTGAGATCAAAGAGCACGTCTTCTTCCATGGAATTAATTGGAGCCGAATACATATGATGAATCCGCCCTTCATTCCCAGGATTCGAGCAAGTCAGGACCTGACAAAATATTTCGACGACGAGACACAAATTCTGAGTTCCAGCGACGCCGCTGCAGATCCTGACGCAGACTCAACCATAAGCGGTGGCGAACGCAGCCCCGGAAGCCATACCGACCCTCAAATTGTCAGAGAAGAGGCGGGGCTGATAGAGGGCATCCGCGGTTCTGCAGCACTGAAAGCCCCGGGTGATGGCACCGAGAAGAACAAGACCAGAGCGAGGAAGAACAAGGAGAAGCACAGAGCGAGGGACAAGCTACTCCGAGATCCAATGCTGAAGCGTCAGGTCATTGAGGTAAGAAAGAAGGATGCGTTTCTGGGTTACACGTATCGGAGGCCGAACGAGCTTTTGAGAAGAGAGGGATGCGTGCTCGGAAACGACGTGAATTTATTCACGCCGCCGGCTTGGGCTCGTTGAAGTCATTGGCTCCGTATGAAAACTAAGGGTTCCCAAGTGTCACTCTTGAGATATTCAAGAGAAGGGATGGGTTGGTAGTATGTACATTTTCGCTCGTACGAATCCCTATCAGTCACGAAAACCTACTTTGCAGCCTACGAAATTGAAGTTTATTAAGAATCTAAGCAACGCCTATATTGTCACCGGTGCTACGGCAGGCATGTCCTCTTGGTAACACCGGTGACCCCAAGGGTTCTTCGCTGGGCCTGCGGGTTCAACTTTCGTCCGGGTCACCTTCCTCACACAACAATCCATCACACTTCTGGATCGCAAAAAATCCCCCTCCAACGACCTTATGATATCGGATGAGGGGGGTTTCTGCGGGTCGCCGTCCGGGGCGACTCGTAGTTTTGCTCATTTGCCCTACACACCCTCCTTATCTGCTTCGAAACTGCTTTCTCATTGACTACGTCTGCATTTATTTTCCCCTTAATCCCACGCTTCGCATTTCGTTTTCCACAGTCTCTTCCCATTCTTGAGCAATGTACGGCCGGAAGATTCCTTCTGTGGTAGTGAAGTGCGAACCATGAAGCCGACATACAGGTGACTTTATTATAAGGCCTCAGAAACAAACACCATTTCCATATACTGTGCTGGTAAAGTTCAGTTTATGTGGCCAACCTCCCAGAATTCGGGGTAAAATGGGCGCAGATTAAATCACCTTGTGATTCTACTGAACGTGGAACTTGAACCAGTTATTTGAGCGTAAGTTTCACATATTCCATCCTGACGACTGTTTTGACTGCCTATGAGCTCTTGATGCTCCTGCTCAGGCCTCCTGGGCGCTTTTCTCATACAGTTTTATGCATGAATCGAACCTTGCCAGCCTGTCTTGCGATAATATGAGCATCCCTACAGCTTTTTCACTGTCTCAAGACAATATTCGCAAATTCTCCTTTGTCCGCACCCACGATACCGCCCGATCAACTCCTATATCGTGTCTCTTTGTCTGGAATCCTTTCTAGAGCTTCCTCCATCTCTGATCCAATTCAAAAGGGAACCTCGCACCACTGCTCTCTTTTGCCACAGCGGTGAGCAGTATTATCCACTCAAACTGTACTTTTTTTTTTGTTCCTCTTGGAAAAAAGCTGTCAACCCTCAAATCGAAGCCCTCAACGCCGACGACCACCCGTTCCGCGAAATAGACTGCCTGCTCCACCTCTGTGCGCGCATGTTCGCCGACATAGCCGATCGTCTCGCCGCCGCCCTGCAGAAGACGCCGCCGGCCAAGCGCGGAAGGTTGGTCTACTGAGCTTCAGCCGAAGGACGTCGCTGGTTGTGCGGATAGGATGGACTTCTTTGAAGCATAAGGTCCTTTGGTGTAGGAAGCATATCCTACAACAAAGAGCTATTTCGTATATTGCGTTGTCATCGAATGACAGTGTAAGAACACACAACGCTGCCAGCAGCGTTCCTATTCACTTTTGTCAATCCACATCCCCATCTTTCACATATAATCAGAGCCGCAAGAGAAGTGC
>JAJJID010000499.1:0-27009 GCA_022204955.1 Macrophomina pseudophaseolina
CACACGCACGTTTTTTTTTTTTTTTTTTTTGCCCGCGCCCTCTCCATCCCCCAGGGCTGCGGCCCCTCTTTCTACCACGCGCGTAATCAAGATAGCACCGGCGGGAATGGGGCGATAAGAGGGGGTAATGAAGACATCAGACTTCTAAATCCGACAGGGCTGATGAACAGGAAGATTAAAAGACCTACGTAATTCGCCGGTCATTGCAACGGGAATCAATGCCCGTCCATTCCTCCTACCCCAGATGTTGCAAGGCAACGAATCCGCCGACCCCTGAAACGCACACACAATCACACAGGGCCGATTTCTTGCTTACCAAGAGAGTGCTGGCTAGACCAGACGAGTCAAGCGGAAAGCGTTGCGATTGTATGTGCGTGCCTGTTCTCTGCCGGCCGCCGGCCGGCGGATTTCCCTCTGTGCCTTTGCAGCCCGGAGCACCTTAACGCTTGACCTCTCTCTTTGCTCAGCCAGCTGGAGAGAAGGAGAGGGTGAGAGAGATGAGGGAAAGGAAAAAAAAACATAAAATTTATTCCACCGCGTGGTCGGCGCGGAGGTCCCAAGGAAACAAAAAAAAGGCGCGCGATCCATCGCTCATCAGCCGCTCGCTCCCGCGCTCCGCCGGGCGAACGCCCCAAAATGTGGGCTGGGATTCCACCGCCAACAGAAGCCCTACCTGCTATGCCCCGTTAAGGCTAGTGCGCGCTGGTGGGCAACAGGGCAGATGGCAGGGGGCGGGCCCTGGGACGTGTGCAAACCCACAGCGCCGGACGAATCAGCGGCGCGGAGAGTCCAACAGATGGCTGTGGCCAATGAGAGCGCGCCGGCATCCGATCCTGGGAGATGAGGGGTGGAGCTGGGGCGTGTGCAGGGGTATGTGGTGCTTATTGCCGGATCTTTCTCTGGTTCCTTTGCACGCCTCCCTTTTCGATAGTCTGCCTTGTTCCCCTGCGCCCAGTGGCACGGCATCTCGGCTTCATGAGCGGGCGTGGAGAGAAGAAAGGCTGCTAGCGGAGGAATGTCACGGACAGCGGATAGGCAACTCAAACTATGCGGCTGAGTAACCCAATCGGGTGACGTGCGAGTGACAAGGAAAAAAAAAATGAATTGGGGAAAGGCGACGTCTCATGAAAGAAAAGAAATGGGAGGGAAGAAGCAGAGAAGGGCCGAGCCGGAGAGAATATTGTAGTAGCTGATGAGCGAAGCTGCTGCGAAAAGGTTTCCTGTCTGGGACAATGCTTTCGGCTACGGACAGCGATCCCCCCAGCTTGCTCCACGGCACCGTGCAGTCAAGCCGGCGGTACTTCTTTGATGACCTGCTCGTACACGGCACGACACTCCTGCACCGCCCGCGAGCCTGGCGAGTGGGTACGGGGGGCGAAGACGGGCACGCGGAGAATTAACAAGCCAAAAGAAAGCATCAGGAGCATTTGAGTATTTGAGCAGCCATTCCCGACCCAGCGTCTGCGGTCCGCCTCCCCAGCAAGGAAAATGGCGTGTAGGCCGTCGTCGAGTGTCGTGCATGTAGCCGCTCTCTTGCCTATCAGGGTCACTGCGGCTCCCCAAAGCAGAAGGCTGCAAACAGACCGGGGAGAAGAAACATACGTCCACTATGCTATGCGGCTGTGCCTCGACTGGCCACCGGCTGGCCGCAGTCGCTGGAAACGCAGAATGCCTCTTCATGCCTCTACCCGCCTGCTCAACCAAGACCGCGTAGTGCAGTGGAAACAGCTTCAATGCCGCAACCATCATCACAAGAGGCCAAACGACTCCGAATTGGTACAGCATGCACTTTTGCAGAAGACACTATACATCCACACCGCCTGGCGCCCGCTCACCGCGACGTGCTGGTCCGCCTGAACGACAGACACCAAGGGACTGGTAGCAGGGACTTGAGAAAAGCAGGGCAAGAGGATAGGAAAGATGGACGAGCTCTGATAGCGGGCATTTCTGGCCGTCAGGTCAAGATATGTTGGCGATTGAATATCTCCAGGGTGCATTGAAGGGAGATGCTAGCCCTTTCACTGACCCTGACTCGCGCTGTCACGAGGAGAGGGTACACGCAGCGGCACATGCACGGTCTCTTGGCCCGGTCCCAGGAACCGAGAAGCGCTCTAGTCGCTGAGCATTTAGACCAAGGGGGCGCTAACAGGTGGGAAGAAGAAGAGAAAAAGCAACGAAAAAAAAAAGCCACACAACACACGGACGCGAGCGCCAGCGCCTCCAAGCTGTGGCGATCACTTGTTCTGAACTGGACCCCCAAAGGACGAAGGGACATTGCATGAAAGAAAAAAAAAGAGAGGAAGTCGAGAGGCTACAGTATCGAAAAGAGCACTGCAAGCGAGTCGACAGCCAGCTGAGGCTGACGAGGGGGAAACAACTCCATCGTGTGTACATCGATCGATACCAGTCGTGACTGGCAAGGAAAGATCATACTACGAATCATGCCACAGAGGTTGCAGGTAAGGCTTGTTTGCTTTTTCTTTTCTCTCCCCTCCGTTTCGAGGCATTCAGGCGAGAAGCTGCGGAGAGGGTGTCAGCGCCGGCTTGCGAGGCTGAAGGGTCCAAGTACCGCAGCGAATCAGAGACGCCCGATCGGCGGGGGGAAGAGCGGAAGGGCGGCAGTCGGTAGGGATCGCGAGCGGCTGGTAGCGGGGCGCATGGTCCGCGGCTGTGGTAAGAGGGGCCTAGGCGGCGGAGGCGGCGGTGCTGCAGCGGGTGGTCAGGGCGGGCGAGGCAAATGATGGCGTTGGCTTTTGGTTCCTGGCAGCACCGAGTGTCCAGCAGTCTAACAAGGTGTGTTGCGAGGCAATCGCTTGAGTGTCCCTCACGGCCGCCAGGATCCCTGGAGCCAAGTCACGGATACGTATGCTGATGGATCAAGATACTTCCAACGGAAGAGACTGCGGGTGGATCAATGTAGGAAGCTCGAGCTAGATCACTTAATTTATCCCGTATAATAAGCTTCGTTTTCTCTGATATGACCCCCGACCGAATGATATGATTTAGAAGAATAGCCAACGCAAAGGAACAGAAGTTTTCAATAAAGTCGTACAGGAGAATTTGAAGACATCCAGTAAAACAAAGTCCGATTCCCTAGCAGGAACGTTCGTGTCCCCCAAACACCAATGCCGAAAAAAAATAGACTCCTGGGGCTGAGAGCGGCCTAACAGCCGCCCATGCCATGCACGCCTTCGCATAAAAGAAGAGACAAATTCTAGGGCAAGGAAAAAAAAAGAGACAAGGACTGCAACCGGCGAGCAGCCTTTATGCAGAAAAGCCGTTATGGCGGGCCAATGCCCGCATCCCTGGGTCCAAGGTGGAAGCAGAAGAAACCGAAAACTGGAAAGACAAGCGAGTCCTGCCGTGTCCCGTACCGTGAACCTTGCTAAAAAGCAACCGGATGACAATTCGTCCTCGTCGATGTGCAAAGGGAGATGCGGAGGAACAAACAAACAGAAACGCCGACCGAAACTAAGGACGAGAAGATGAGACAGCCCGAGAGGATAAAATATGCGTGCGGACCAAAAAGAAAAAGGGTCTCCGACAGGACAAGCCCACCAGCGCCCGAGTTCGCCTTCCGACAATGATGCAAATCGCAAAATTAGCTGTGAATCTCTCGTTTATCCGGACCGTATGACGCACGACCCGAAGATCCCCTAGAAGAGACAAAATGCAGGTTATTTCTTCCCTGGACGAGCCGGCGCCGCCCCATTCTCCCCAAATGCTGTGAAACGCGTAATCTCCTGAATGAGAATGCCCATGACCACCCCCTGGCGCCAATCCACTTTTGCCGAAAACAAAGAAGTAGGCATACATATCGAAAAGTTGCCAGGTTTATGCGAAGTTTTTGTGTTGGCCAAAGAATGCCCAACTGGGTGGGAATAAGTAATGTCGTGCTGACCGAAAAGCGTTGTGATCTACGAGTCTTACGTCCCGATACGGTGCCGTCTCCGGGCTTGCAGGATTTCCTTGCTGAAATGTCCAAGACCGCTCTCATGCCGGCGGTGACCCTGGGCCAAGAGACTTTGGCCGCAAGTTTGAGCTGCCGATGGGCGCCTTGTTTGCACCCATCTTTCGTGTGAGTTTGGCGTAATCTAGAGCAAATCAGCACATGTTCTACTTGCTATAAAGACATCGACTGTGAAACTTACGGAGACCGCAGGCGTTGCACAAGGTACGTGCGCCGTCTGGCCCTCTCCGCCATTCTGGGGTTTCCGCCCGATTGCAACTGTGACAACGACCCGGGGGCGCCGCTCGCTTCGAGACATGTCAGCTTTTGCAATGACACTCGGCCGGTCTCAGGAAAATACCCACCCCTCTCCGCTTCTTCGGGTCAGACCCTGCGAAGCCACCAGCACCCTTTGGATCCTCCCCATACGGGTTGTGGGACTCTTCGGGTTCGTAGCCGTTCGTTGCCTTGTACCTCGAATCTTGAGCTTGCTCGGCCATGTGCGCTTGCTGTGTTGTCAAGACCACCTCACGAATTCGTGCTAAGGAATCGACGATCCGTTGGCCCTGCTTCATCAAGTCATCTACTTCACCAATCGTGGGCGTTGAGCCCGGCACAGGGCCGGAGCGCTGCGTCTGGTGTGCCCGCTGTCCGTAGACCCTTAGGAAATCATTCAGACGGCCGCTTCCTTCCGCGATCTGCCTCCATTAGATAATCACAATTGACAATTACTCCGACGATTGCTTACCTCGTTCAGCGATGCTTCGAAATCAAAATTATCGAGATGGCGCTTGACGGACTCGCCATAAAGTGCGGGACCTGCGTGCCTGCCTGCTCTTTTGTTCTCTTCCGCTCGCCTCACTTCAGCTCCATCTGACCTCCACGTGGGTGGATATCCAGCCGGTGCCGAATATGCCGGCGCTGACTGCGGGGGATACGGAGGGTTGCCTTGAGTCGGTGGAGGTGGAGGAGGGGGCGCCCCATATGGATATGCGCCAGGCGGATAGGGATTATAGCCGAAAGGAGGTTGTTGTGGTTGCGCTGGGCCAGCTGGTTGAGCGTTCTGTTCATATGCGGGAGACTGTTGTTGTGAATATGGGTAACCAGCGCTGAAGGAAGAAGGCCTGGCGTTGTTGACAGGGGACTGCTCAGTCCTGAGCGGGTGCAATGTTGGTAGTTTTGGATTATGAGTTGCTGGTAATGTTGGTCTTGGGGGATCCTGTTGAGGTTGGGAGTACGGTGGAATTTGAGGCGGCGGCTTCATATACGGACTGCGTTCTGTTTGTTGCGGATAGGACGTCGGTGGCTCCTTATTTGCAAAGTCCTGGGAGTAATGTCTCCTGCTGGGATCAGGGTGAGAAGTCACCGAGGACAGTGGCGGCTGATAATAGTGGGAAGCGGGCGGCGGAGCCGTAGAAGATGGATGGTGAGGATAGGACATTGGTTGATCAGAGGCCAGAGCTTCATGAATGGAGGGCAGCGACTGCCTTGCAGGAGGCTTCTGTTCCTTCTCATCTCCCGATGTGCGGCGGGACTCCGGGGGAGAAATGAGACCTGCGAGGCTTGCTGGCGGTGCGCTGGCAGCGGGCGCGTGATGGCTGCTGTAGGGCGGGGGAGGGTTTGAGTAGGGAAACGACGGGCTGACCATTGCCGCGGCGGAATGTTTTCGCTGAAAATCCGTGTCGTCTATTTTATTCTTCTCAGTCTCTATGGAAGATATTGAGGGCAAAACGGCGCTAGCAGTAGGTCAGCTCGACTGTCATCCGTACAAAAGGCGGGGCGCTGCAACAAACACGAACCTCTGCCGACTGCCAGCTTCCATAGCTACCATACAGGAAGGCAGCGTGATCGGATCGATACGCTGCCAGGCGTCCAACGGAGACACCGGGGCTCAGTCGCGAATTTGGTTGTGTTGCCCGGCGGCTGTAGGTTCCCGCAAACGCGCGAAAACGACGGCGCAGGGGACGGATGGCGTTGGCCTTGGCTCGTCCGTCACTCAGGCGCTGGCGGTGGTGCTAGGGGCGTTGCCGGCTGGCGAACGCAGTCGTGGGTGTTCCTTGCGAGCGACTGCTGGCAGCGGATGAGGACGGCTGGGACGGGCGAGGAGGGCAGCGGGCGTGAAGACGGCCTGACGTAAGTCGCGAGGGTGGAACGGTGCGAGGTTTGCTCTGCTCCAATGGCGGCAGACTAGCGCAAGACGGAATGTCTGGGTATGGCAGCGAGGGCGACGGTGCGGGCGAGGGTGCGGGCGCACACACGGGCAGACACACACGATGTCGAGGGCGAGGGCGAGGGCGAGGAGGAGGAGGAGGAGGAGGTGGAGGAGGAGGTGGTGGTGGTGGTGGAAGGATCCCGTGATCGTGCGGGTGAGGGCGAGGGCAGCACTTTTAATGCAAAGGGCACTACGGGGCGGGAGGCGTTGGGATGGGTAGGGAAGAGGGGAAGACGGGGATATCTAGCTAGTAGTAGATGGCAGCGGCAGACGATAGATGCGATCGGAGATGACCCGCAACGCAGCAGGGCAGGGACTAGACTTGGACGGGGAGTCGTATCAGTGCCCGTGGAGCAGGCACCCTGGCCGCGTGCGCTGGAGGCCGTTAGACTGCTGCTAATCGGATTTGTGCTGCGCACGCCGGCCCTTGCAAAGCTTATGGGGCAAGCGACCAGGAGGGAGAATTGTGGATGTGCAGTGCTCAGATTCGCCTCCGCCAAGCGCGGCGAGCAAGATCAGCGCGCAGAGCAGGATCTGGCTGCCCGAGACACGAGACACGGCCTTCTTCAGCGCGGCAGGGCCAGCGGCGCGTCACGGCGTCACCATCCAGGTCGACATCATCGCGATCTGGCTAGCAGCCCGCCAGCACCACCGCCGACACCCGCCTTTGCCCCTTTCCGTTGTGTATGCCAGCCGTCCATGTTCTGGCAGACACGAGGCGGGCGAGCGGCGGCGTGCGGGCCCGGTGGCGTGGGACGAATCAATCACACCCCCGGCTGATCGAGATCTGTCGCGGCAGAGCTAGCAGCCGCTCCCTGCGCGCATGCCAGGCGGGCGGACGGGCAGTAGGCGGAGGCGTGGGCGAGGGCGAGGGCGGCACAGAGGGCAAAGGCAAGTGCCGTGATGGCGCTACTGCTGTGGGTGTGGCAGAGATGCGATGCGATGCGATGCGATGTGCTGCCGAGATCTGAGCATGAATCATCCGAGCGCAGCGGGCAGCGGGGCGGCGTGACGCTGACGATGCCGATGAGCGCTTGCTCCTGCGCGTGCTCCGGCCGCAACACAGCGAGCGCACATCAGGCCACACGACAGCTGGGGCCACGCCCGATTGGCCCCTACGCACACGCTGCTTCAACTTTCAAGCGAGTCCACGTTGCGGGCGTGCGACACAGGCCCGTCGGCTGCCCCAACGCTCCGGCCACAAAGCTCCAGCTAGCGTGCCGCGACCCGCTGTCATCGCGTTTGCGTTCTGCCCGCCCGCAGCCCGCAGCCCGCAGCCCGCAGCCCGCAGCCCGCAGCCCACGCGCTGTCTGCCTCTTGCTGCTGCGCGCCCGCCGGAAACGCCATAACGGCGTCACAGCTTGACGCCATCTGGAAAGGCGCATCCACTCTGCCGGCAACGCCTGCTGCCATGACCACCATGACCACCACCGCCACCACCATGACCACCATCTCCTCTGCTTCCACCCCCTCCGCTGCCATCATCGCCGCAGCAGGCGACGTCCGCGGGGCGCTTGCTAGGCCGCTCGCCCGCGCCGCCGCTGGGCGGTGGCTTGCTCCGTGCCTGCTGCCGGCGCTACGCTGAGCACCGATCCGCGCCATGGTGCATTCTTTTTCTAGATCAGATCCCGGCGTGCTGGCGGATAGATACCCGTTATCGTGTCACGCCTTGCCTCTTTGGACGCGAGGCTCGCCGTGGTCGCAATATTGGACGCACCGCCGCCCTGCATACCGCCGGTCGGCCACATATGCACGATCCGACGCGACCAAGATTGGCCTACCCTCCCCCAAAGCGATCTGCATCAGCTTTCAGTTCAATCGCTAGCTGATCTTCACGCCCTGGTTTCACTCGATCTTCTTTGGGCGGCCTTGCAGCCCAAGCCTCTGCTCACCAGCTCCATCACGCGTGCCTCGTCCTCAAATCTTACTCCGCCGGCTATTTGGCCTGGCATGTGATGGCCGCCGCCGGCACGACCCTTCCCGCTCAGGCGCCGGCATCAGAAACGTCAGATGTTTTGGAATTGCTCGAGTGCAGTGGCGCGACTCAGCGCGAAGACCCTGAATAAATCGCCGCCCTAGCCCCAAGCAGCTACTGCCATCACTTCTTGCATCCGATGCGATCGTGCATCTGGCATCTGTCGCCGCGCATTGCCTGCCTGCGTGCTGCTGCCTCCTGTCCGACCCGGCCGGCTCTGTGCGCCCCCAGCCCCGCAATAATCAGACACTTGGCTTCTTCCCAGCGGCGCAGGCACCGGACGGGCGGCGAAAGGGGCCTCGCTGCAGCGCGCTGAATCGAGTGCCTGGGAGTTGCGCCCGGCGAAGGCGCCCTAGCCGAGCCTCTGCGGGAAACCCTGCAAATCACCCAGCTTGCCGTTTTGGACGCTGGCGCCCTCGCCCTGTTGCAGATCTCCGCATTCGGAGCTGCCTCGCCCGTTTAGGTCGCTGCCAGGCACCCAGCCCTCCGCTCGCCGCTCTCCAACCGTCTAGCCCAACTGCCGCGTCCCAAGGGGTCCGCGCTAGCGAGCGCCGTTGAGCCCTTTCCAGCCGCGATCAAGTCTTGATCTCGGTGAGACGCGTTTTTATTTTCCTCCAGAAGGGTTCGGCCGGCTGGCAGCGCCCATCCGCCGACACGCGCCCGACGATCGTCATTCGCCAGCGAGAATGGGCTCACTGGTCTTGCCCAGCGCGAATGCTTGTCCAGGCCGCGGAGAACGTGGCGGTAAGGTGCAGCCGGAGCCAATCGAGGGGCTCTCGACCTCATCAGGGACCAGATCTCGAACCTTGAAGCCCCTGACGGCGCCAACATCTGTCGGGTTCGCGGCAGCACCTGCCAAATGTCGCCCCATTGTTATTACTCAGTGGTCCCGCACATGCCAACCGTATCCCGGGTTTGGCTCAATCTATCGAAAGGCTGACGGTCTTAAGGTTGTTCTTACTTGCGTTCCTCATCTTCGGGTCCATCGCAAATCGACTCTCGAACAGGGTTGTCCCCTGCCGCATCGCGGAGTACCCATAAGCTTACTGCTTTAGGGCCGGGGCCATGACACATGCACGGGCACCGAACAACATGGCCGTGGCCCACTCTCTCCTATTGCCTATAGCGTCCGTCTTTTATCGTCCAGGCTCCTGGCCCTGTCTCAAATTCTGAATGGTTCTTCGTGCGTCAAATTCAGCGATGCAATTCCGACTCTGCCTATCTTCACCCCTCGAGATGGAGGAGACGCTGCCAATGAGTGTTTCTTGCTGCCGGTTTCGCTGGAACCAGCTGTCAGACGGGCCGCTTGCGTAGCCTCAGCATCGCAGCGCCGGAGCTCGTCCCTCATCCTCCGCCGGGAATGCGCATTGCGTTTCTCACCTCGCAGCCATGTTACAACGCCGAGCGCCAAATAGGGAACAGGCAAACCATACTGAAAGCGTGCGCCTTTGCCGCTTTGGCATGCTGAACACCATCTCAACAATAATATGCCCGTTATTAATTCGTGCGCGCAGTTGAGTGGCCTGGATGACGCTGCCCTGTCACCAAGAAGCCCGTCCGGCGGATCCGGGGGTGATGCCCTGACGAATCGCGGAAGCCTTTCCGATCCGCTCGATCCGCCTTGCAAAGCTAAATGGCGCATTCTGTTGGAAGTCTTTCACCCCTCCGCTGGGTCCTCTCCAACTCCCTGCTGTGCCGCAAGTCGACCATCAGGCACGCCGCGTCGGCGGCCCCGTTAGATACGAGATCTGGGGCTAGAGCAGAATCGACCGAGAGGCCTCGACTCGATCCAAGATCCACCACATAATCTCTATGCAACGCTCGATTAGGGTGCGAAACCGCCCACTAGAGCAAAGGCCCCGCCCAATTACCCGTCAGAATGACGCAGTATTACAATGCGGCCGTGCCCGCCTCCGCAGACTGTGACAGGCATGCGAGTAAGGCGATACTGCCGCAGATTGCCGCTTGGAAATCAATCGTTCGATGCACGCTAGGGAAGCTTCACGTGGGTTCCATGCGCCATCAAACACCAGCCGCTCCGCTCAACCAAGTACAAATCTATGCTATCCAGTTCTCGCGAGTCACACTAGACGCAGATTATAGCAGCGCTACAGAGCTTCGTCTTGCTGGCACCCTCGTCACGTCACCGATGCCGCCTGCCGCTGCCAATTATCCGAGTAGCTGTTGCGGAGCAGCCTCTGCTGTGTTAATCGGCAGGTTTCTTTGGAGGCGCCATCTCTCGATCGTTCCACGCACGGCCTGCTACCGCTGACGATTGCATCTCACGTGGCCGCCAGAGTCAGAAGGATGGCTGGAGGCATTCTATGATCCACTCATCCCCTCCTTAGCTGCAGGTCAAGTACAACGCAACACATGCAGCCATTGCCATCCGGTGCCCTTGACTATACGTCCGTATGGCTGAGAATCAATCTCTTTGTTTAGAGTAGCAGGCACGTGTCTTTGACGCATCTGCCCGCCTTTCGCATCTGTCCAATCCTATCGTACCACCAACGGCGCTTTACGCGAGATCACCGTCCACATGCTTGCAGTTCTGTTTTCTGAACTTGGCCCGAGATGACACCTTCGCACACAGCGTATCAGAGATTGCTACTCTGGATCAGCCCACTGATTGCAGGAATTCTCACGGCCGGGCCGGCGCGCCGCCCTATTCCCAGCTCCTTGGCGATGACCAGCAGAAGAATTGCCGACAGAGTACGATCCCGTCCGCCCACAACCGACAGTTTTCGTCGGCGGCAAAGCAGCGGAATTCTGGGGAGGGGGGACGAATATAAACGCCACAATAACTTGCTTACAATAACATCATTGCCATTGGAGGGAAAGTACCGCCCTCGGCGGCTCGACAGCGAATCAACCAGGTCAATTCCACCGTGGGGAGACCGAGCTACCTTGGAAACGAACGCGCAGATGGCGCCAAACTTGGAACTGAGTACTGGAATGAGATAGATCTCATCTCTGTACATGGTTCCCTGCCTGCGCCATCTCCCCGACCGCCCGTTCCCTCCGTAAGTTGGCTAACCTGCAGATTTGTGTGGCGAAATACACTCCTCCCCGCCACGTATCGTCCCGGAGTGAGACACTAAGCCGGCCGACGGTTGAGGACTTGCAGTCTTCTGGGGGCGATTACCCACGGGTACGGCTCGTGGGAAGCGCATGGGAGAGAGAGAGAAAGAGATAGAGAAAGAGACAGCCAGGAGGTGGCGATAGGATGATGCGAACGCATGATTTTATCACTGCGATTGGCGGCGCGCGCAGAACGCGGTAACGGGGCTGTCAAACACTGCACGCTCCCGAGTTAGGCGCCAGGCGCGTACGTATCATGTATGTACCTACAGCATGTGAGACTATATTGCTGTGCGTCTTGTGCTGCCATGCGCGGTTTGAGCGGTAGCGAGCCAACCAGACACTGCAAGGTAAGAGACATGCATGTACGAAGGCGTATGTTCACTCTCAACTTATCGGTTTGGTGCAACCGCACCCTCTCGGCGCTGGACGCTCCATTACAAATCCTTCGCACGCCTCGTGGGCGTCGTCGTTTCGCTTTCGCTTTCCGGAGGTGTGCGGAAAGTTTGGTTCAGATACCGATATATGGCTTCACCGCTTCTCTCCCTTAGGATGCAGAGGTTGGAGGACACCATGACTTTTTCGATGGGCTCTCTGCTAGACTAATCTGCGCGACGTTGGTAGTCTATGCTCATGTTGTACGCTTTGACGCTGACGGTCGGGTTTTTGCATGAACGGAATCGTCGTCACATATTCGAAAGGGCCGATTGGACGCTAATAACGCCAAAGATCGCTATACAGTAGTACTGGCAAGGATCCACAAGCTCGCATTGATTGTCGATATGATGAATACAAGATCATTGCCCATGAAGCGGTGTGTAAGAGGCAGTGCAGAGGCATTTGTGGGAGACTTGAACAGAGTCATTCGAATTGCATGACGGATGTATCTCAAAGCCTGCCCGTTCCTTGCTTCTGGCCACCAGCTGCCCATCGCCCTACCTGACCCGAGGAAATGGCTAGAGAGTCATTGGACCGTTTTCCTAATCAAGCCCTTGACATGATCCGGGGGGAGGGTTGTTTTCTCCAAGCTCCACATACGACCTGACTCCGATTCTCACTGCCCTGCCTTACAAGGGGAGCAGCGGCCTCAACGCAGGGACTGTGGAATGGAACAACCTCACCAGTTGCTCGGGTTCGTATCCCACTACTCATGAGATCCCGATTCCGCGGCGGAGGGGTTGCTGGTGAGAGTGATGCGAGATGGCCAGATTTTTGTGGCCGGTGCTGCGCCGCACGGCACCCACGCTGACGTGGTAAGGCTCAGCACCCATCCCACATCTGCAGACCCACTCTGCAGTGAAAATCTCAAAGATGCTCATGACAGAGGGAAACGTGGTACCTCCTAGCTGGCAGCGTACTGCTCACTTGATAGCCTCTGCGTACGTTGAAAAAAGCCGACGTGGTTCCTCCTATTAGCCATGGGACGCGGCTGCTCATCATGGCCTTCCCGGGAAGATCACGGCCACGCACCGTCTTTCAAGATTGGGGAGCATCAACCTTTGGCGGAGTCACCTCATAATTGGACGTAAATGGGGAAGGTCATGGGCCAGCGCTGCGCGGCAGCAGACTACTCTGTGTTCCAGAAAGGTTCATTAGGAAATCTTGTTCGAGCAGCAGATCGGACACATGCTATAGCGACGAGGGATTATAGAAGCATGGAGGGCTGATTTCCCTTCGCCCGGGCGAGCGTTGTGCGCACGGCAGCGGCGGATCCCAGATGCAAAGGTCGGGGGCAGTAGCATGATAAACGCCTCCAGCGACTGGCACGTACTCTGGCGAGCGTTGGGCGGCGTGCGGGGCGCCCTCGAATTTTTCAATGCCCGTTGGCCGGCCGGCGAGGCCGCGAGCGGGCGTGGTAAATGGAAAGGTGGCAGTTGATCGCTTCTGAACCGAGCATACGAGAGCATCGTGTCACCGGAAACTCTAGCAAAACGGCAAGCGGAAGCGGCTCTCCACTGCAGATCGAACGGTGCAGGACTCGGCGAGATAGAAGATCATCGGCGGTGGTCGTCCGGTGCTGTCATGATGCGTCAGTCGACGGGCGAGGCTGGGCTCCCCGGGAGGGTTTGGTTTAGGGGGCGGCGGTGGTGAGGTCTGGGAGGTCGAACCGGCTCACGACAGCATGCTGGCAGGTGGCATGAGGACGGCGCGGCGAGGTTCGCGGGGGCGGAGGCGCGCTGGTTTTGTATGCTGCGTCCGGCGCGGTGCCACGGCGGCGCAAGGCGATGGTGGTGCATGCAGGCGCGCGAGTGGCGAGTCTCATCTACATGCGACAAGCATCACCAGACTTGGGCGCTGCAGGGCGGAGCGGAGCCGGCGCGTTCCCAGAGCGTTCGAGAAGATTTGCCAGCGAGGCTTGTCTGCGCTGCGCTGCAGCGGCCGGCCTGGCCAATCTACCTGCGCCGGCCGCCGGTCCCTGGCTGATTGCTCCGTCGCAGCCCCAGTCCCGCCGCCAGCAGCCCCAGCAGCCCCAGCAGCGCCGTCTCGCAGTCCGCCGTCGCCCGCCAGGCCCAGCGCAGCACTGCACACTGCGAAGCATGCTGGGGCTCCGCGCTCCGCCATCCAGAAGCCGAGTCGTCGCGGCGCGGGCTCGACGGAGCGTGGGTGCGGCTGCCGGGCGCCTCAGAACGGTAAAGCCTATGCGCGTAAGCGCATGCGCCACCAAGCAATGTGGTCTGATTATGCCCTCTCCATCATACGACTTTCCACCTCTTCTCCTCAATCATCGCTCCCAACGGCGCAGGCGACACGCTTTCCCCTGCGCTTCCCACCAGTCCCAGCGCGCATTCTCGATCGAACCCTGGCCCACGCCGGCCCTTTGCGCACCGGCACTCGTTCCGCGACACACTTTCCCGTGAGTGTGCAGCCCCCCGTTGTATCGTGAACCCTGGCTTTGCGATGGAGACGTCTGACCGACCGCTGACTCTGCTGCGTGCCAGGCTCCGACCCTCCGCATCTCGCTGCCGCCAGCCGTCAGCTCATGTCATGTCGTGGCCCTGATCTTTCTATCTTTTGGTAAGACCTCTGTTTGGCAGCTCTCTCTTTCAGCCTCATCTCCACTGGCTCGCACCTGCCCTGCGCCCACCACTCCCTCTTCCCCCGGCGCGAGCCAGCCACGCGAAGAACTCCCTCAGGATGGCTTCGAACGAGCTGAACGGCGCCTTAGATGACGCGCTGGCGCTCGAGAAGGTCGCCGTATGTCTTTTCTGCCGTAGAGCTGCGAGGTATCTTGGCTGCTGTAGGCGGGGCTAACCGCCGGATCGGCGTCGCAGGTTGGACCTTACTGTGTGTTCGACGACTTCAGACCTACCGTCGACGAGCAATCACGTCCCACAACCCCGATTGAGTCGCGGGTCAGCATGGAAGACCCGATGATGTCGACTGAATTCCCTTTTGGCGCCGGCGCCCGCGCACCGTGGCTAGGATCGGGTGCCGAGGACCTGTCGTTGGTGGGCGCTGGCGATTCGTTCCCGCAGAGCAACTGGGAGGAGTGGATGCGCTGGGACCCCAACGCTCAAACTCAGAACCCGCCCTCGCAGGATATAGACGGCTCGGGCCCCGTCCACTTCCTCAAGCCCGAAGCAAAGTCGCCCCACGATTCGCACTCGCTGCCGCCAAGTGGCCTGCCCCGACCGCCGATGAACATCCCCTTTACCTTCGGAGAAGGTGTCGAGAACCCTCCGGCCTTTCACTTCAACCACAACAACTCTCCTTCCGTCACCGAACCACAGCAGCAGACCGCTTCCTACTTCTCTTCTGACAACCCTGTATGGAACAACAACCAGGCCCTCGACCAGCCTGAGAGCGGCTTGTTCTCGCCACTCTCCATCGACCAACAGCAAATGCAGGCACACTCTGTACCCCAACCCCCTCAATCAACTCCGTCCCTCCATCACAGTCCCAGCTCAGTTAATTCTGGTTCGGATCCCAAGACAAGCTCGTCCTCACAACAGTCGTCTCCCGAACCCGTTCCCAATGGTATCAACAAGAAGCGGAAGTCTTCGACTGAGGATGATAGCGGCAACGATCAGAAGCCGAATAAGCAGCCGCCTGTCAAGAAAACTGCGCACAATATGATTGAGAAGCGATATCGGACGAACCTCAACGACAAAATCGCCGCTCTGCGTGACAGTGTCCCCAGTTTGCGAGTCATGTCACGGGCAAATAACGGCAATGGCGAGGAAGAAGACGATCCTGAAGATCTCGAAGGCTTAACGCCTGCCCACAAGCTCAACAAGGCGACTGTTCTTTCCAAAGCGACCGAGTATATTCGCCACTTGGAAAAGCGAAATAAGCGACTCAATGAAGAAGTCGAGGCTCTCAAGGCACGCCTGGAATCATACGACAAATTTGCCATGATGACTCCGAATCCAATGGCCAACGCAGTCGGTACCCCCGATGGGATGCGATATCAGGAAGATCCGTTCGCTGCGGCTGCAGCGCGCGGACAGCCTGTCAGCCAGGCCCAGGGAATGATTCCCGTCCCTGAGAGTATTACAAATCTCCAGACAATGGCATCGCAGCCTCACTACGCGAGCCAGCAGAACGGGTATCCTGTCTACACAACCGCTCCCGGAAGGCCTGGAATGCAAAGCCATCATCACATGGTCAATGGCCGTAGAAGCAACGGCATGATGAACAAGCTGATGGTCGGCTCTCTTGCTGGCCTGATGATTGTCGAGGGATGGAGAGAGCGTGAGGAGAGCGGAGAGAACCCCGAGGGTCGGGGCCTGTTCGCGCTACCCCTCACTTTCTTTGGCCGGTACGGCAGTGCGTTGGTGCCGAAGTTTGCTGCACACGGCTTGTCTGCTCTATACCGTTCGCTGCCACTTCTCAAGCTCTTCCTTGTTCTTGCCGCCGTGGTTTATCTGGTCATCCCAGTTCTCGATCCGAAGTCGAAGCCCAAGAAGAAGGCAATCCCGTCCATTAAGTTGCAGCCTGCACCATCGCCTGCATCGCCTGTTGAGGTCCGCCGCAAGGCTTGGTTGACCGCAATTCAGACTGTCTGGGTTCCAAGGCACAATTTCTTCCTTGAGGCTGCAGCTGTGTGCCTGAAGGCTCTCAAGCTTAGCTTGAGGAACGTAGTCGGCTGGGATGGATATGCCTATGTTACAGGGACCACCGAGGAGCACGAAGCTGCTCGTGTCAAGGCCTGGGAGATTGCTCTGGACGCCCAACTTACTGGTGGCGACGCGGAAATCAGCAAGGGCAGGTTGATCCTCACCATCATGGCTTCCGGAACACTGCCGAATTCCCCTGCACGTCTGATGCTCAAGGCGATGCACATTCGCATTCTACTTTGGGAGATCGCCAATGCAGGATACGGCTCGTGGTACATGTTCGAGGAGATCAGTGCCAAGTTGGCCCGGAAATACTGGAACAAGGCCCGGGCCCACCAGAAGGCACTGCTCAGCGAGAACGATCGGTCCGGCGAACAGACGGAAAAGCTACCTGATCATCTGGCCGCACTGCTCGATCTCGAGTGTAATAATGTCATGGTGGATAGGATTGTGCAACGCGCGTACAACCTCGCCTGGAACAAGCAGAGTGCTCAGAACACCGAGCCAGACGAGGCTATGGACAGTGTGGTCGAGGACTTCGCCATCTCTTCCCCCTTGGATGCCCTTGCAGCCTGGTATTCGAGTTATGTTCTGAATAGGGCATTGGCTCGCTACCTCGAGTCCCATACTACGTCCATCACGGATGAAGTCGAGGATGATCTAAAGCTCGCGATTCGCACTGCTCCACCTAACTCGGTGTCGCAAGTGAGGGCACTTGTGGCGAAATCCATCCTACTCGAGGATAATCGCAATGCAAACATCATTGCTGCGTTTGACTCGCTTCCTTCGCAGCCGCACATCCCCGCCCTCAAGAGCAAGATCTCCTCTCCCCGAGCTCTGCTAATGAACGTCGTCGGTGAAGCACACATTGCTGCCGATGTCCGCAAGTCGCTCACGCTGGTCAAATGCCTCGCTCTCGCCGAAACTTTTGTCGTCACGAAATCGAATGAGGCCCGGATGCGCGCTACATTCGTCGTCAACAACACATATCTGCCCGAGACGTCCCTCACTCTCCTCAGCTTCGTTGCTGCCTACAAGGTCCTGAGAATCTTCTCCGATGAGGACAAATTACTTTCAGAATCGCGGCAAGGCTTGGAGCGCATCGCCAGTTCGATGCGTGTCTGGATTGGTCGCGAGGCTGGTCGTCGCAGCGGCTTGAGCAGCAAGACCAAAGGTAGGATTGTTGAGACATGCCTCAGTGTGAGCAAAATGCTTGTTGGCATGCAAGAGAGCAGCAGTGACGAAGGCGATGCCGGCTATGCCAGCCAGAGCGATGAGGAGTCTGAGACAAAGATGGTCTCATGTTGATTTGAACATTTGAAATCTTAATGGCGCACGATGGTTGGGCGGTTCTGGTCTACTGAAGAAACAGCAACGATTTAGCCGAGCCGCGACTGGTTCGGTGTGGGTGAAGTTCTGGTTTGGCGTTCAGGTTATACTTCACGGCGGGGACATTGAACAAGCAGAAAAGCGGTCGACATAAATCTACGACTACTGCGCAATTGGTTTACCTCACTCAGCTGGCGATTTCGAGCTTGATCTACTGCAGGTCTGATTCGACCTAAAACTTTTTGAACGATACCCAGCACTCGTCGCTGTGTCTATCGCTTTGTAGATGATACGTTTTTGATACAGGTTCGTTTAATGGCTGAGCGCTTCGTCAGGTCGCGTCGCGTCGGGTCGTTAATGCTTTTACGTTTTTATGGTATTCAGGTCACCGTAGATGATGGTGTAATCAGTCTTACTTAGGTATCTTATATGACCTTCTGGACTTTAGCAATAATGCCAGTGAGCTGAGCGAGTGTGAGAAACCACATACTGCTCTCTGTTGATACAACATGCAAGATGCTGCACTTTGGTTTCCGCACGTGAATAAGACGCACCACGTGCCTTGGCTATGGTTCAGGGACTTTTTGTGGTCGGCCCTTCGTCAGCGACTCGACCAGCCCTACGGGCAATGGCCGGGTGCCTGAGTCTGTGCCTCGGCACTCGGGAATATTTCCCCAGATCTGCCCCAAGCTCCCCTCCCACTCAGCGGGACCCACAACACATGTCAACCATGTCTCTTTGCACCTCACCTCAAAACCTCTTCCCTTTGATCCCGTGGCTGCTCATCTCCTCAACATGACCGCTCAACTGCCACCCAAGCGGCCCAAAGCCCTCCTCTTCGACATCGGCGGCGTCTGCGTGAGTAGTCTTCTATCCCCGCCCAATCTCCTGGCTTTCCGGAGCGCATTCCGGAGATTCAAGGCTTTCCCACCTGCCATCTATCGTCCCCTTATCCCCCGGATTTTCCGGTTGTCGCCGCTAGGCCCTGTCCTTCCCGGCTAGCTGACTCGTTTTCGGCTGACTGTGACGCGCCCGTTCTTCCGCCCGCAACAGGTCGTCTCGCCCTTCCAAGCCATCCTCGACTACGAGCGCGCCAACGGCATACCGGTCGGCTGGGTCAACACGGCCATCTCGGCGGGCGCCCCCAGCGGCGCGTGGCAGCGCGTCGAGCGCGGCGAGATCGCGCTCGACGACGCGTTCTTCGAGGAGTTTGCGCGCGATCTGGCGAATCCGCGGATCTGGCCGGCGTATTGGGCGAGGGCTAGTGGAGGAGGGAAGGAGGACGCGGCCACAGCGCCGCCTCCGCCGCCCCGGATTGACGCGAAGGCGCTATTCTGGGAGATGATGCGGGTCAGCAGGACACCGGATCCGTGGATGTGGCCGGCGTTGGGAAGGCTGAGGGAGGTGGCGGATAAAGAGGGGTGGCTGTTGCTCGGGGCGTTGAGCAATACGGTGGTTTTTCCGGAAGGGGTGAGGGACGAGGGGGGCCGGGTTTTTGAGAGCGGGTTAAATTTGGGGGAGGGGAGGGCTGCTGGGGATGTGAGGGGGATGTTCGACGTCTTTGTCAGCTCGGCGCATGTGGGTTTGCGGAAGCCGGATAGAAGAATTTATGAGATGGCGCTGAGGCTGCTGGGTGAGGAGGCGAGGGGAAGGGGGTGGGAAGGAGGTGTGGGGCCTGGCGACGTGCTGTTCTTGGATGATATCGGGCAGAATCTGAAGGCGGCGAAAGAATTGGGGATGAAGACGCTGAAGGTGGATTTGGGGAAGAGTTGGAAGGCTGTGAAGGGATTAGAAGAGATCCTGAAGCTGAAGTTGTTAGAAGGAGAAGTTGCTGATGGGAAGGCGAGGTTGTAGGCCGGCGCAGGCACTTCTACAAAAGGTGGATACGTCATGCCACAGCTTGTAGGATTCACAGGTACGCCCAAGGACTGTATTTCACAAAACTTGAAACGGGAAACAAAGCCCTAAGCCTCTTTGCCCCCTGTTTTTGTTGTTCATTGGCACGTCTTGATGCTCACATCCGGGGGTAGACGCGGGTGGCTGCATGCCGGGTGGCTGGGAGCCAAGGCCATCCCGGTAAGACAAGGAGTGCTGGAGAAGGTGGAGGTACCAGCACTGGCAGCAGTGATGTGCCGTCTTGGCTATGAGCTCGGTGTCAAGAGCTCTTGGCGTGGGGAGCTGAAGCAGCTATCCGCACACAAATTTCACCTGCTTCTCTGGCCATTTGCGTTTGGATGAATGCTACGTCTTCCTACGCATAGAGCGCGCTTGCTGTTGCAATCCTCTTCGGGCTGGGCTCGTTGGTCTCGACCTTCACGACTGCGAGGAGACTGCTCTTTCGACGTCCGGGCACGCTCGGTTCTGAAGTTGGGTAGCTGGACTGCTCGTTCCTTGCCTTAAAACGGCGGGGCTCTGCGGTGAATGGCACAAATGACGCGTGGATGTGACGGGATCAATGGGAAGGTGCAGGCGTGGAAGACGTTAGAAGCGGAAGGCCCAGGCACAGGTCGCAGGCGGCATTCACACGCCCACACCCATAGTCAGATAAAAAGCGCCTTCGGGCCTGCCTCCGCCCTTCTTCCTTCTCCCTCCCCAACCTCTTCTCCACGCGCGTCCTCTCCCGCATGCAATCCGACTTCGTCTACCAGCCACGCCAGCAATCAGGCGTAGATTCTCAGCGCGAGCATCCGACCACCGTCGTCCACGGCACTCCACAAGCCAGTATGGCGTCTTCCGGGCAGCCAGATCCACGTCGCAACTCCCTCGCACAGATAGCGCATCCGAGGGCGGCTGCTGACAGCAGTGGTACGGTTCCAGCTCAACCCCCTCTCAACGGATCTTTTGCGCCCACTGTTGCGCCAAACGCAACTGACCGACCATCAGGCATGGCTAGAGCTCCGATAAGTGACCCAGACGGATCGTCAAACATCTTCCCTTCGGCTGCAGTTCGCGCTCGCAATGGCCTCAATGTCGCGTCAAATGCTTCCATGACTGTCAATGTTAGTGGAGCAGGCTCACCTCATGGCGGTAACGGTGGCCACATAGGGGACAGCCTGCCCGAAAATCTAGCCAAATCATCCATAGCAATCATGTTCGGGCCCGCCATCGAGCCGCATAACATGATACTGGCATCCGACGTCGCAAAGCTACCGAGGAAGGTCTTGAGCGTCATTGCCAGGTCAAGGAGCAAAACCGAGTCAAAGATTGGCGAACGTAGTTTCCTTCTTTGCTTCAATACCCCGTACTGGTGCAAAAATCTAGAGAAAGCCAAGTCCTACCTTACAACTGGCGATTATGCACCTTGGAGCCCAGCCATTCCTCTTCAGGTCGTAGATCAGCACGGAGGCAAGGCCACTTGGCAGCCGTGGATGCATGAAGCTCCCGATATTGACGACGCTTCAACCGTGGAAGAGACTCACCAGCTTTTCCTGGGGGAGCTCAGCCTATACATGTGGGCTTGTTACACTCGGTACGACGAATTGAAGGCGCACTCTCTCCAAAAACTCCGCTTGGAATTCCCGGTCCTCGCTCGTGAGGCGCTCGCACTCGTAGATTTCATCTGCTGCACACCCACAGACAACCTGCCGCCGGAGGATGACATCAAACAACTGGCCAGAGATGCTGTTGAGAAGAACAAGAAACGGATAGTACAACAACCGAACTTCAACAAAGTTTTCAAGAAAGCAATTGGAAACAACCTCGCTGCTAGGCTGCTCCAAGAGACACAGCGGGAGCGCTTAGCTACTCTGGAAGCGGTACGTTCCATGCAAGGCCTGGAGAGTGAGACAGGTTCGCCATATGTTCAATATAGAAGCAATAGGACAGAAGACTGACGTTCGGGCAGACGAGCCGAGTCGACACTTGAGTATGTTAACTTTGCCTCAACTAAACTCGGCTCAACTGGAGCATTACATCAATACGGGACGTTTGTGCAAAGCAAAAATCGATGGATATGGCACGCTGTTGCCTGCGGCGGTGGATGAGCATGGTAGACAGCTCCGCAACGAAAACTTCAGATTCCAAGCTGGTGAACTGCTCATCCTTGATCCTTGCACTCCAACATTCAACCCACCATTCCTTAACATTGTCGTAAAGAACATGCGGGGCCAGCGCGGGGACATGCTCAAAGAATTGCTCGCTCCTTTGAGCCTGGCCCCCCCTGCGCACGATCCACCGAAGGAGCTCTCTCACGACTTACTAGGCAAGCATGTCACAAGCACATTCATATATGGGTCTGCTATAATAAAGAGATGACATTGGACTGATTGTTGCGCAGGAACTCATATTAAACCAAAAGCCATCGTACAGGCAGACTCCGTAAATAAGCGCATGAAGCTGGAGGATTCACACAGCTATAGCAGTGAAGAAGAGAAACGGGCACGCCGTCTCGTCAGGTTCCGAGAAGATTCTTGACCTCCTGTCAAGAGTGAGCGAAAGGGCTGCAGCCGCTCCTGTAGTCCCAGCCGCAAGCCCGAGAAATGGGCAGGCGTATATGGACGGCGTTGAGCTTCGACACGCAGGTCCCAGCGCAAGCAGACACTATCCGGCGTTTACATCTAGCTGGGCATTTCACCTCACTGCTTGATGAACGGACAATATAGTCAGATTACTATCTCGACATAAACGCCCAACACCTGGATGCGGACGAAGGCAAACAGACTACTAATACCCGGCCATGTCGGCTGCCAGACATACGGACTTGTCCAACTTTATAAGCTCACCAGGATTCGAGCTGGGCCTGGGATATCCTCACACTTGGTGCGCATGTTCCGCATCTTATTCCTGTACATCAGAGACTGGACGCACCAACTCCGCACTTTGAGCAGCTGTGGAATCAAATATCCGTTTAATCCCGCAGAATGGCAAGGCCCTTAAAGGGACTGCTCTAATATGAGACGACGAGAAATTCACATTAGCTCAGCGGGTAGCAAATACAAGTGCACATATGACACAAAGGATATGTAAAAGATTGGCGCCAGATGTATTTGCGGCCTGATCTAACCATGGTGGGGAGTTGAAGCATTCGTTCGGACGGAAGTGCCGTCAGGCTTCCCGGACGAATAAGTTCTGACGAATACTCCCATTCCTCATGCATTTTTTCCCTTTTTTTTTGTTGTTGCAATACTTTTGCAACCGACCTTATACACCCATGGGCATGAAATCAAGGGTATCACATACCTAGAAACCTAAGTATGACAACAGTGAAAGAAGAGTCATAGACCAGGCTTTACATGTTTTGACCCCAAGATCATCAAGATCATACACATGCACGCACACGCGCGCTTTGGAACCATGTCTTGCCTCACACATCAACCACTCCTCCCATCCCAACTCTCATGTCCACAATATCCACCCTCCACCCCCTGAAATTTTCCAAGCCCCGCTTCACCTCCTTGACGCGCTCGACGCGCTTCCTGGCCTCCTCCTCCTGCGCCAGGCGGAACGCATCCTCGTCGAAGGCGAAGTCGTCGTCGCCGTCGTCGCTCAGTAGACCCAAGCTCTGCTTACGCGGCTGGCCTCCGCGAGCGGCGTTAGAGGAGCCGCGGCGGGGCGCATTGCCAGTGAAGGCGCTGATGCCGCTGTTGATGACGTCAGAGAGGGAGGAGCCACCGGTGCGGTGGGATTGGCTGGGCCCGCGGGATAGGCTGCCGGTGCTGGCAAGGTCGACGTCGTCGAAGCCGTTGTTATTAGGCGGTGGTGCAGCGCCGCTCTCCTCCATGCCCGGCTGCATGGCGGCGCGATGGTCGCGCCAGATGCCGCGGCGGAGATCTGTGTTCTCGTCCTCGAGCTGGTTGATGCGGGCGCGCAGCCGCTGGCGCTCCTCGTCCTCGAGCTCGTCGAGGCCGTCTTCCGGAGGGACGGCATCGGCCTTGAGGCGCGTGTTCTCCTCCGTCAGGGCGGCGACGCGCGCACGCAGCTCCTTGGCCTCGCGCTCGACCTTGTCGGCTTCGCGCAGCCGGGCCTGGCTGCGCGCGTCCGACTCACGGTGCAGCGTCGTTAGCGTCTCGACCTTCTTCTCCAGCGTCTCGGCCCGCTTGCCAGCTTCTTCTGCTGCGCGTTGTGCTGCGGCCAGCTCAGCTTCCAGTTGAGCAATGCGCGTCTCGGCACTGCTGCGCGAGTCCCCTTCCTTGGCCGCGTTTTCGCTGGCCTTTTCCAGGTTAGCCTTGAGATCTGAGAGCTCTTGCGCGGATGCGGCCGCAGATTGCTCGGCTTTGGCAAGCGAGTCTTCCAACGCGGCGATCTTATCGGTCTGTGTTGTGGCGGCAGTTGAAACCTGCGCGAGCTGGGTATTGAGATTGGAGATTTCGAGCTCGAGAGATTCGATGGTGCTGGATTTGGACGCGAGCTGAGAGGCGAGATCATCGTTGGAAGGAGAAGCGTTCGAGACGCGGCGGTTCTTGCTAGTTTGGCTTTGGAGTTGGGCGTTTTGCCGCTGCAAGCTGGTGAGCTCTGTCCGCTATATATCGGTCAGCAGGGCGTCGATATCTCTGGTATCACATAGAGATGTACCAGGTTGTCCACCTCTTTGGACTTTGCCTCGGCCTGGTCAGCCTTTGATTTCAGTTCGGCGACCTCATTATTGGACTCTCGCAGCTCCTCTAGTTCTTCCTCGGTCTTCTTCCAGCGTGCCTCTGCGTCCTGTGACTCAGTCTGCAACCGCTTGTTCTCCTTCTCCAACTCCTCGATCCGCAGCACCTGTTTCCGGTATATGTCCTGCACATCTTCGCCTGGGCTTAGTGGTAGGCCAGGCGACTTCAATGCGGAGGGAGACCCCATAGCAGCGGCCGATGAGCCCTTCCTAAACGAGTCCGACCGCATCTTCGACTGCACGGATATGGACGGCTGACGGCCATGCGTGGGCCTCGTTGCGGCCGCGGGCTCTGCAGGCTTCTCCCCATCCTCCGCATTGCCGGCTTCTTTTGCCTCGTCTCCATCTCCTTTCTTTTCGATGGCGGGCGTCTCCGCAGTGGGGGGCGTTTCGGCGAGCTGCTCGTCCTCGGGCTTGGGCTCGTCGGATGTGTCTTCCGTCTTGTCGGCGGCCGTCGAAGCTTCGGCGTCGGCCGCTTCAGCTTTCTCCTTTTTCTTCGCACCACCTTTCTTGCCCTTCTGCTGCTTCTTCAATTGCTCGAACTGCGGTCGCGCGACGTGGCCGTTAGCGCGAGGAAGCTTAAGAGGACAGCTATGCTCGGGGGCGTCCTGCTGAACTGGGGCTGGGAATTCCATACGCGCTTCTTCGCCGCAGCGAGCTTCTCGGCCTTTTCCTTGTCTTCATCAGCCATGTTGCTTGCAGGTGGATGGGTGTTGTTGGAGCTCCGGGAAGTTGATGGTTGGTGGTGGAGCTCGAGCTCCAGGCGGGCCAGGGTATGCTCAAGATCCGCCCGCGGTCCCGTGATCAAGCGGGATATTGCCTGATTGAGTAAGTTATCCCAAGCCTGTCTGTCCTTTTACATAGGCGCTCAATTGCTGCCATTCCCTCACATCTTCTCTGACAGTGCACTGTGATGAGGAGAATGTCCTAATTTTGAAGTCACGTGAAAAGTGCTCATCAGATCGCGCTCACTTTGCGAAGTCAGCTGAAGAAGCACAAAGCCGCTCTTCTTGGAATTGGGCATTCAATTCCCTCTGGGTCGCGATCATGTTCATAGATGGCGACTAGCAGAGTCACGGACTTTATTAAAACTTCAAACGAGGTCATCATGGAGAAAAATAAGTTATCCATCACAAGGTTTATAAACGGAAGACGGGGGTCTGAACCGGGACTCATCCCATCATTAATTCTCCACTATTCTCTGCACATCTTTGCCTCTCAGGAAAATTTCCCCCTGCCACTCCATCATATCCACGCTCTCCTGCACCTTCCCGTCCGGAAATCCCGTCATCCTGCTGAAGACCCAGACCTTACCCCTTCCTGTCTCCGTATCCACCTCAGCGACCATGTCTTTGATTTCGGCGTGGAAGTCCGGCATCGCGGTTATGGCCTTGGAAATCATGCCCAGGAATTCGTCACGGCTAGCCGTCGACGGGCGGTCGAGGTGCGTGGCCGAGAAGGAGGGCGACATGTGCTGCTGAATGAACGGCGAGTCCCACTCGTGCTTGTTGCAGAGCGTGGTGAGCATCTCACGGGCGAGCTCTTTGAGGGCGGTGGCCGTTGTCATGGTTTTGCTTAATACTGCGTTCGTGCCGAGGCGGAAGTCAGGAATGTGTTAAACGACGGATATGTTAGAAGCTTGTTGGTTAACAGCAGGGTCGGTGCTGACGACAATGTAAGGGCTGGAATCAATTCGATTGAGTACCTTTTGCATCCATTTAATACCATAGCACCATCATTCACCAAGCTGTTGACGTTTCTATGTATTCGGAGGTAGGAGGGGAGCCGTATCGGGTCGCCAATCACTCGTTGGATTTTCCTTGTGCGAGGCAGAGAGCCTGTTTGACTGCTGCATATGGCTAGTATTGCGTGATCCAGCACGCCAGATGTGGGGATCTTCGCAGAAAAGCTTTGCCCTGCCCCACACTCGAGAGAAAAAGGAGATCACTCTTGAGCTGAACTGGCCGTGGGGAGTTGAAGTAATTGTCCGGCCACGATTTTCACAGAAATGGAGGGACTTTTGCAACTCAACCACTGCTTAGCTCCCTGTAAGCTGTGCAGTACATGATTATGGGGGTTGCTGTCACTCGCGCTCCAAGCCCTCAGGGCCGAGGGTGTAGTCTTTTGCCGTCCACTGTCGTCCAATTTTGAGGTAAATGCGAGTTTCGTCTTCGAGGCTTTTTCCCTACCACAATGGTCCTCCAATTCTTTTGCGATGAAAGCATGCGATAGTTCTGCGGATACTTCAAAAGAAGGCTCGTGTCCTCCTCCTCCCTTTTCCTGCGGTGATGGCGTGTTTGAGACTTTCCAGCTTGGCGATGGCTCAAGAAAGCTACTCCATTGCACCGAAGCCGATGCACTTGCTTGCCTAGAGAGTGGCCTGCCGAAATTCGTGCCCGGAGCGGCCGGGATTAGTAGGTTTGATATCCAGAGGGCGTTGGAGGTGGATTGGGTAAGTCGTTTGCCGACGAAGCTTCGAAGCTGTGTCCACATGGGGTTTGGCGTATAAAATGGTGCAGCATACAATTTGATTGAGATTGATGAGGGCAGATTCGATATTTGCTGGATCGTTGAGCTCTCTGCGTTGGTCATGTGCTTGAACAAATTGACGGGATGGCCGGCATATTGCTGGTATCCGCTGAGAACATCAAGCACAAAAGCAGCCGGAAACTTTGCCATCTTGGCCCCGTATTCAGCCAGCCTTTGCTGCGCGAAGAGAATCTCAGCGTAATTCTGGACATTTTTGCCCTTGCGGAATTGGGCTTCAAGAAACTGTCTCAATGATACAATCTTCGCCGCCCTCAGAAACGTCGC